>LOND01028722.1:11153-25267 GCA_014220965.1 Paragonimus kellicotti | reverse complement strand
CGAAAACACTCATCTGCATACAGTGCTCGTCCCAGACCGTCACGGCTGCCACAGACGTCAACGTTTAGTTCCCTTACGTTTCCTTACGTACCAAGAACCATTTCATGAGATGCTGCACTCCAATATTCCTTGTATTTTTCCTGCGGCTACTTCAATGTCAAAATGCATGCTCTGGTTCCACTACTGAATTACAGTGGTGTGAGTAGGATAGCATGATCGCTCCTACTCACTACAGAAGTAGTTAAAAAAACACGCATGCTATCACCATTGCGTCGAGCATAAGTAAGGAAAGGTGTTGTATGTCACACAAATTAGGTTCCGGAGAGAAACCGAGTATTGTGTGAGAATTTTTAAAAACGCACAAGGTAACAGCAAACGTGAAACCTCAAAATTAAACCACCCAGATTAACTTACCTGCCAAATTCAGGCATTCCAGGCAATTATAACCAGTGGAACCTGCAATCTTGGGATGACTTCACAATTTGAGGTAAGTGGTGACGAATTCTCGACATTACTCACAAATGTACTGATCTACTAAGTACCATTTCCATGATATAATGATGCAAACGAAGATGAGGTTAGGGCTTTACGAGGGCATAGTGACCTGACACTTCCGTTCACCTTTAGTTCATTGTAGTTTTCCTTGCCTCACTTCAAAATGGTACTAGCTTGGGGTAGACAGGTAATAAATCATTTAAGGTTCTCACTGATCCAATAATACGGTTTCTACAAGGTTTCAACTAAGAGAAAGAAGGTCAGCGTCAACAACCGCAATCCATTTTACTGTTATTTCAAATATAAAATTGCTAACGGTGATCTAAATCGCCGTAAGCAAGAACTGGAGCTCTGCAGTTCTATTTTTTCACAATATTGGTTAGTGAAGTCTCTGAAATGCAACAGTGTTGTAGCAACGTTCCGAAGCTCTTTCGTGAGCTTTCATGCGACGTTACCGAACCTCGAAGATGAGGCGTCGTCCGTGACAATGTGTGATCAGTCAGTTCATCTTGGTCATTCACCGTACTCGTTTTGTTAAATTCTAATTAGTCTCCTCATTGGTGATGGCACCATCGGTTCATAGTTCGCATGCTTGCACTGAAAACGTCCTGTTATGTCCTAAGCACTGCGCTAGATTGCCAAAAGAGGATAATCCATTCATGCCTCCCCCTCTGCTGACAGGTTTGCGTGCGGCCACAATAGCGCACTCACTTGCCTATACACCCCACTAGCTAATTCATCATCCAACCTTCGTCAAGCGCAGTGCCTGAATCGTTGGCCCAGGGTGCGTTGTCTACACCCCCAGTCCAAAACACTAAAGTCCGTCTGCGCCACATTCTAATCGCACCGGTGAACACCTGTATTTTTTCAGTTACTGGTTTTTTTTAACTCTGTCAATGTACGCGTTTGCTTCATACGCGTTTTATTCAACCGTAGTATTCTAGACATGTGTCTGACTGAGACTGAAGGGATTTAGCAGTCCAAAAAAATGTTATGTACTAAAAAGTTTTGTGAAACAGCCAGATGGAAAAAAGTGCGGCTGATCACTTAACTATGATTAAATGACTATACATCAGCGGGTGCCGTCGGGCCTGAGTTCAACATATGCAGGCACTAACGCGCTTTCTGATATCTTGAATAACTCCAGACGGCCGGTTGTGCACCAGGCCCAGATGACTGAATTTTATCGTATCGTAGCCCATCACCACCGCGTTTAGCTCATAGTCAAGCTGTCTTAGTACACGTGCCCCGTCGTAAGGTGGCAACCGTCGGTTTTGGTCATTTCTCACCATTTTTACTTTATTTTGGATGTCCAGTGAACTCACGGAGCGAGAGCACACACGCTGCGTTAGCTTTGCACGTGTGCAGTTGACTGAATTGTACACCGCGCGCAATGCACTGGCGCATCCGCATGGGATGTGGTCATACCCTCTTGGCAAGCCCGCAAAACGACGGCAACAAACTGACCGGTGGTAGAGCATCCAAGCCGTCACCGTATGCTTCCGGATGAAAATCATAATCGAGACAACCGAGAGTTAGGTTCGCTTCAACTTTCATGGCATTGTTGTGTCACAAAAACCCCATGTTACTTGCATTCACTGAGAACATGATGCTCAAACATGACAGTTCGATGTTGTGCACGCAACGGTCGTTTACGAAGGCCAGTTCCTTTCGTTGAAATTATCCGGCGTCAGATAGACCGACTCGTTTGACCTGTATTCGCTAATCCACTGTACTAAAAAGACTGGTTGTTGGTTGGCGGAATAAAATGAAATGCTGGTGTTCCTCAGTGCACTTCTTTTGTAGGTAAAACGGATAAACGGAACCCAGCATCTCAGATGACGAATGTAACCTTTTTTTCTGGACTCACTTCAGTCCAATCAGGTTGCATCTTACTTTTTACGTTGACCATTCAAATAATGGGCGTTAAGACACTCAGTTATTTGGAAGGACTCAGCTTCACTACGCCCCGCCTGTTCGGTTGTGAGGTCGACAGCATCGATCGACGCATACCGAACTGTACAAATGAGGTGGATTTGTCCTTAAGTGTGAGGCAACAAGCAATTTCCGTCTGTGAACGATTACTAAACGACAAGTTAGGTCCAAAATAACTAAGGCACCGAATTAACTTATAACTGATAGGGATCGCCAAAGGGTCGAACCGGATTGAGCGGTGAATATATCACTGGAACAATGGAACAAGTCAAACCCGAGAGGTTTTGCAAAAAATAAAGTTGTGCAGGAGGATTAGCCGAAACAAACAGACTAGTGGAAATGGCCTGCTAAATCAGCCTGACATCAAACAGCAACCGACCTCATCAAACTAAAAAATGCAAGTAATTTTGACGGTGAGGGTGTCAAAGTTTCATACGGAAGAGACAAACTTAAACCTCATAAAGGGAAAATAAAAATGGTACAAGAGTTGCACATGAGTTAATTGCTTGAACCGATTCAACTTTGTTTTCACAGTCACTCATAAAATCTTCGTGAGTCAACAAAACGAGAGGTGCATTAATGCAGTGCGAGCAATGACCCTTTGTATTTGATCGTGACTGTCACATTCTCATAGATTTTTTCAGTGAACCCAGTTTCGGAAAGAGGCGCTAGACCAAAATTCCGCTCTCATTGGAACTCGTCAGCAGTGCATGTTCTTGACGTGGTCATGACGAGAACGCCGACCACGCTTTCATGAAGCAGCCGTGTTGACCGCCGAGCCGTTAACCTCACATAAAGCACGATTGAATTCATCATCATCGTCATAGACAGCACGATTGAATTACCATATGTGAACGCCCAACCACATTCGCTTGTGAGTAATGTTCAACTTATATTAATCAAAATCCCCACCACTCACCAGTGATCTTCATCTTCGTGGAGGGGGTATGATAAGCAGTATACGTCGAGATTCGCTTGGAGAAATCTTGATTTTTCAGCATCCTTAGGAGAGTTCCGCCTACCAGAAAGACTATGATCCGTGTGTAACGCACTTAGAGCGTACCATCTGATAGGTCACCGACAGATTGCAAAACCGACTTGAATCACCCTGGCTAGCGTCACTTACCCAGCTGTGGCTCTCACGTCAAATCGGGATTCCTGCGTCAAATCTCTTCTAGTCCGGTTGTTGGCTCGATTATTCAAGCTAATTATGGGGTGGAGTTGGAGTAGCAACTTGTATATGTACGTTGACGTCGATCAATCCAGCTGGCCTGAGGCATCCGTTGGTCCACGATGCACAACAGTCATGCCTTCAAGTGTTATGTCAAACGAAGCCGACCACCACCGACCTTGAGCTTTCAATGCAGGGGCGTGTGGGCCACATATAGATAACCACAGCTTAACAGCTACCACCTACAACAAATAAGGATAGATGGTTGAAGATAGAGGCGTTTAACTGGACTAAGCCTAATCGCAAAACGATAGGAAGTAGACCAGCATGTGGGATTAAAGTATAATATAAAATAACGGCAGTATTCGCAACAATATCCAGAAGTACGTGGCGTGTATCAGAAATGTTGAAGGGGCAGAATCACGTTGATGCGGTGTGGAGCTCTAAGGTTGTGTTGTAGCTCACGACCTCGTTTCAGTGACCTTGGCATGTAGCTGAAGCGTCCGTCTTCTGAGGCGCGGTGTTAGAAGTTTTGTTGAGTTACGCGTCTGGGAGCCTAGCCACGTGCGTGTCTGGGCTTCACATGCTTGTAGGTTAGCCCGCATGGGATCACTCGGTGAATGAACACGTGCGTGTGACACTGATGGTTGATAGAACAGGGCTCGCCGTCGGTCTCGTGAATGAAGATGGGAATCGTTCAGTGGGGATTGTGTGTAAGGCGTCAGACCGGGATTGCCGGATCACACGTATGAAGTGAGTAGTGTCGGTCCATTTGGTTTTTGGCTTTTGTAGAATAATGCGTGCGTGGGTGAGTCATTTAAAACAGTCTGCTGACCACGTGTAGGGAGAACGATCGAGCCATCAGGTTTGGCACAGGACAATAGGTCGTTACACGCTTAGCCAAGTCTTCGGTTCGAGCGACCTGGCTGCTTCGACATCCCAACGTTAAATCGGGCGTTTTCATCATGTAGCCGAGCCGGATAGGCAATCTGCCTATCGACCGACATAACGAACTGTGGAGTGTTCATGTCCACATAGTCCGGACCAACTGACGTGTGGAAATTACCGTGTGCGATTTGGTCAATCAGGTCATGACGCAACGTGAATGCAGGTAGTGTTCGTTCGCAGTAAATTTTCAAACAAACTGTGCGCCATTTTGTTTTACTCACAACAGTTGTACAAAAAAAGTCCAAGTGACATATCTCCCACTTTGCCTATTGTACTTTTCTAGAGGACACTGTGTACATGTAAACCACAGTTTCACGGTCTGCGTTGTGACGAACAAGTGGACGCTTGCAAACAACGGGTCAAACATCCCTATTTGCCAAACGGTGGTCATTTCGTCGCTGGGGCTCGGGCTTGTAACATAAACCACGACGGGAATACCTGTCATCAGTGGATTACAATCGATGGTGATCCAGTTTACAGATGCGTTTGTGGCTCACAGCAATGGTCACCGGATCCATCACTTCCGTATGACAATTGTCTTAAACGTCGTTCCATGTGTGCAGGAGTGATTTGTGTTCACGGTCAATGTGTAAGCAGTTTTACTGGCAAACTGGTAAGCTTGGAAGGCGTCCAACTCGATTTGAACTTCATGACTAAGGACTTGTTTCGTTTTGCTTGGGCGCAAGTAGCAATTATGTAAAATGAGAGTAATTTAAGAGGAATGGAAGATTATTCTGTAAGATATACCATTTTCCTACAGACACTTTGAAAATGAAGAAGAATGTTTTTCGTTTGGCCCCGCATACTTATTTTCACCCCTTTATTTTAGTCGGATTTTTCCTCCAGGATATTCCACGTTGTTGTTAGGTGAGCGGCAAGTCTAAACACAGCTTCATAATAGCTATGATTGTATAAAGAAATGCAATTAACAGTAAAATAGAGATAATGAGTCCAAATATGGACGATGTTAGCTTGAACTTCAAGTGCCGTCAAGAAACTTCAAAAATGAGAGCCTTTGTCAGTCTTTGAGAAAATACGTGTGGTTTTTGTGATTATAGGTTCAGTACCAAGCTTTCAAAGAATAAAGCTACACGAGACACTTCCTAGCAAGAGGTATACTAAGACAGAAAAAGGTGACTATAAATAGCCATCAGTATCTAACAATTTTCATACCGCATACAGCACCATTACTGCTGCGAGGTGAACTAAGGCGTCAAGACAGAATGGTGAAGATGTGGCTGATACGGAGCGTCCTCTCATTTGAGGCAGCTTTGTCCCCACGTGGATTTGAATAGGGCCAAAGTTGTTGTGTAAGATGTATGCCCGAGCAACATTTCGTTCGTTCTCGTCAGTTGCGTACACGAACTGACAACCGAATGAATATGACAATGGGTGCGTACAGACAAAAGTAATCTAGCTAGCAACCATAGCTCGGTTCTAGGGACGTGTGTGACGTTTCTGAATAGTTGAATGTTTTCTTCTCAATAGACTAAGAAACGTGACAGGCAGTGAAACAGGGTGCATCCGGAATGGCAATAAGCGGATTAGTAAGTGATTTAAATGTCATGCGTACACGAATCAAACAGCAAGTGAAGTGAAGAGAATGTAGTCAGTCAATGGAAATTGGGTCCACACGTGCAAACTAAAGACTCCCTCACATTACTAAAGATAATACGTTTGCTATTTGACGATAGCAATATTTACGCTAGAGGTTGTCATTAGTTCGTAATAGTGTTGTGTTCTGATTGTGATCCCTCTGATTCAATTCGGTTGTTTAGCTACAATATACGTTCAAAATAGCCCTTTTAATCACGAGTTTCTTCCAAACGAACTTAACGCAATAACTTGTTATTCTGATTAGCTGACGTTAATCGACCCTTATTATGTGCATAATGTCTTAGGTATGAGCACCGCTTAGCTGCTGTCGGGTGGCAAATCGCTCACGTTTATCAGCATCTTACCAAGTGCTCTACCATTTTATATGTTTCCTTCTTTAGACACAAGATTTTCCATTACATGCTAAAGCAATTCACTTTGGTGCATTAGAATTTCCACGTTAGAATCTTGGACGTGACGGCAAGAACGCGATTGGTCCAACTAACCGGAAGGGACAACCAATCTTAATTAGAGCACTTCGCATTGGCTACTTTGACCGAGGAAGTGGTACGGGTTATTCGAGGAGTGTCAACGGCTTTGCCTAATCAGAACGGGGTTAGCGGTCAAATTTGAGCACAGATCATCCAACCCTGTTCCTACTAATCCACTAACTTGCTGGGCGTATTGATTCCTTTGACCGACAAAGGGTTGCCAGTGGTCAGGGGGTGTCTGTGGATCTCACGTCCAATAGGAGTGAGCTTTAGGGTCGTGGTAGACTTCGAGCTGTAATGTGAGAGTGAACCAGTTTGTGAAAACACTTTTCATTATTTCTCCAGCATAGATGATGATGATGATGATGATGATGAGGAGGAGGAGGAGGAGGAGGAGGAGGAGCGGGAGGAGCAGGAGGAGGTTGATGATGATAACGTACCACGTGAATAGAAAATCAAAGCTTGACTGGTTCGGTCAGTTTCAATGACATAAACAGCCATTAATTAAGGTATTACATGTTCAATTCAACACGGAAAGTTGTATCTACTTCAAAGTTTTAAATTTTTGTCTTACAGCTTGCGGTTTTGCCTGCAAGGTTATATATCACGCACCGCGGATGCTGTCTAACTGTTCCTCACACAGAGCGTTTTTTGTTCATGCCGCAACGCATTGCAACAAAGTTTGGCGTGGACATACGATGACTAGGCGTGAGTTGGTGAAGACGGTTAATAATTGATTAGTTACGATAGGCAAGGTTTGCCTCCCTTGATGGGACTCTTGCAGCTCACGGTCTTTTAGGTTACAGACGTCTCGGTGACGACTAATCAGGTTATGTGCGGGGTCATTTGTGAGTTGTTTGTGAAATTTACGTAATTAAGGAACCAAAGCACTGAAAGTCATAAGGATGCCATTTCCGAAGTAATGTTTTACTCGCGTTAGCAACTCGATTGTTTTGCTGCATGATTGCTGTAATCGACCTGGGTGAACTAACAGCAAGTGATGAACTAGCTCGAGTCCAGCAGTGGAACTAGAAAACTGGAAGCTGTGAATACAGTTACAGTTTATTTTGAACTATAGGTAGTTCGTAGTCAGCAATAAATAAAACAGTTGGTTAGACGATGTGGAACGGTGTTGCACCAATCATGTTACGTTTTTCAGGTGTTTACATCGCGGACAGTTCTCCCGACTAACAGTTGCTGGACCAATAGCAACAGAACAGTCAGGCCCTTTATGATTGGTTGTTGCCGTGCCATTCGGATTGTTAGACACGAACCTATAACGTGTTGTGGTTTGCAAATGGCTGTTCTGGAAGGTTGGATCGTCACAAAGGTATAGGCGTCTTGAAGCTAAATGCATGACGTTGAACATACGGTTCTTGTGCATTATGGTCTATCTCTTTTCGTTTTGTTCTATTTAACATACCGCTTGCGTTACCTATTGTGATGATGATGGTATTGTTATTGTCCTTGATGATGAGAGCACGTCAAACTGGTCTACAGGCCCTAAAACTAAGGAAGTTTTCATTGCTTTTGATTGTGCAGCCCCATTGTGTATGTCATTCAGGTTATAGTGGACCACTGTGTGACGAATGGACAGGGGAATGGACCAACTGGTCACCTTGGGATAAATGTAGACCTTCTTGTGGCGCTGTACGGTACAGTGTTCGCTCCCGGGATTGTAAAACTGCGCGTGACGAAGCTGGGGACATGCGTGATTGTGTGGGCACACCGATCGAGTATTGGCGATGTGCCAAACATCCATGTGCACGTAAGTTTGTAGATGAAACCGAAGTGTCTGCAAAATCGTACTCCATAAAAGTATGTTGGTTAGAATGAGCGATTCATGGCGAAAGTAGGGTAAATTTTATGAGAACCAAAACCCCTTCTCCTTTTCCGTTGATGGACGTGCATGTAAATAAAGAGGGACACACAGCTGTGGGTCCTTCCATAATGAAAGTTATCTAAACAAAACCGGTGCAACTAGTGTTATTAAGGAGTAGTTTGGCCGATTTTATAATTAGAAGAGGCACCGTCGTGAATAACCTAGGTTTCGGCTGGACTCAAACCAGCGACAGCGTCTTTTCTACGTCCATAATACCAGAGACGGGGCAAAGAGGCTTACGTGTTGAAACTCATGGTGAAACTCATTCTTCATTGTTTAGAGTTACACTTGACAGAGTGAAGATGTTGCGAGAAAAATGCATTGTCCGTCTAAGCATTTGTCGAAATTGCATCTATTTAACAAAGCGGAAGTATTGGGACAATAATTCATATCGATCTGACCGAGCAGCGCATGGTATGGGCTTGTATCCAGATTAGCACACTCAATTATGGCGAAATGGAAATATAAATGATTACGGGAGACCGAACGTATATTATACGATAATTACAATAGGTCTCAATCAGCGCTAAACGACACCGATACGCGGAAGCAGCTAGGGAGGTTGAGGATCCGACCGTCGAGCGCGCGAGCAAGCCGGAAGAGTGTATATGGCGCCATTGGCGCGCATAGGCCGACAAGCATGCAAACAAACAAACGCGATCGCATGCAACAAGCAGACGGCAGGCAAAGATCCTTAAGATCCTATGTACAATGTGAACTATGATTTTGGGAAGAATTTTACACATCGTACAGCAGGCAGACCGGGGTTATCTCCAGGTCGCTACAAAACAGCCAGGACGCATCACGCCACATCGATCGGCCGGCCCAGCTCGGATGGTATGGTCGTGGGTGGTGGTATGGTTCCACTCAGCCAATCAGATTGCAGCCGTGTGGACTGTTTTCTCGCGTTGCTTTCTGATGCCTCCCTGCGTTCGTCGGCCATCCGTGGTAATCGTTTCGTCCTATAAATTTAGAGCCTCTGTGGCCTAATTTTGTCTCGCTCTTCCAATAAACGGTGTTGCCGCGTCTCTTCTCATTTCTCGGTTTTGGGTCAAGCGATTGAGCGCGTAATCAAGGCGACGATCCAGTATTGATAAGCTTGTGTTAAGCACCGGTTTAACACACGGTTATGGTTTGCGAACGGAAAACCGTACCGCACTAAAATAACTACGCATTACACGACGTGAGTTAGTCAAACTAGCCAGTTAGCCAGATGGTCTAGACCAAAAACACTACAGTTTTGTTTAACACATGACTCTAGTCAGATGAGTTCAGTGTTCACAGACGTACTAAGGGTGCTCAGTCGGTTGATTCAAGTCTGAACGATTTCTTATCCTAAGAACTTCATCCGTCCCGACCAATCATTTACAACTAGACATACGCGATTAATTAGAAACACTGCCGCTTGTCGTGCTGAAGTGTGCGTGCCAGATGATCCACATTTTCAGATGAATCGACAAGATTAAATGGGCACTCCCAACAGGATACGCGTCGCCGATGTTCAACCTGTCATTCGTATGTGTGCACGCTCTGGAGCTGGAAAAGCACTCGAACACATCTTGCATTGTCATTGTATTCATAATTTGCATGAACCTAAACTGAATATGTTGGATATAACATATCTGCTACAGGTCGGTGTTATGACACCCCTCAAAACCTCAGCCAGTACAACCAAACCTGTGATGACTGACTCGGCGAACAGACACCTAAGCTGACGCTTACAGGTCAGTCGGCCAAATTTCGAATACTGTTCAGTATATTCGGGTGGTGCACGTAACCTGCTCAACACCGTCGTTCCACTGTGCCTGTCGGATGTTTTTGTCTAAGCTGCTTCATCCACCGATTGCCTCAAAATTAAGAACCCGGAAATAAAATAGGGAATCCTAACTATGTCATAAAGATTCTACGTGGGAGCCTTGTCCAATTAGCTTGCCGGAAAACAGGTCTTCTAATCGAGATTGGATCGTGAACGGCCGCAGCACATTGCAATAACCATATACTAGTCGATACGTGGGTACACGTGCATTTCTGGTCAAGTCGTTCCGCTCCGTTGTCTCAGTGATTTGGCCACCACGGCCCACGATTTGCAACTCCTGACGATTGACAAACTTCTCAACAAACGTCGTAACGTTTGGAAGACAACAATGTGCTCGGAACCAGCGTGCATCAGTGAGTGCAGATGGACAAAGTAAAAATACGATATTTCCTCAACGATAATCTGTTTATCAAACGGTGGATAATAGAAGTTGCATTCGTGAACGAAAAAACGGTTTTAAAAATTATATTACTAATGAGTAGTTTGGCAGATTTTATGATTATAGATGAGACCCAATTGTGAAAAGTCAGGGCTTCGGCTGGATTCGAACCAGCGACAGAAACACCATGCCTGAACGCGGCAAGCGCTCTACCAGCTGAGCTACGAAGCCACGCCAGGAGCTCGGAAATTTCACATTTGGACTCGGTTACCCACCCGTCCCACTGTCTCATATGGAATCCACCAAATGATCCAGGGGATCGACTGCCCCGGCAGGATTTCTCGAACAGTTCACGCTGGAATCCACCAACGCCACTGTTGAGCATAGAAATTGTATTACTAATAAGTAGTTTGGCAGATTTTAGATGAAACCCAATTATTAGTAATACAATTTCTATGCTCAACAGTGGCGTTGGTGGATTCCAGCGTGAACTGTTCGAGAAATCCTGCCAGGGCAGTCGATCCCCTGGATCATTTGGTGGATTCCATATGAAACAGTGAGACGGGTGGGTAACAGAATCTGAATGTAACGATTAATTAAAAAAAGTCAACCTCACAATTTTCTACTCGAAAATGACACACATTGTGTTTTTAGTTCCAACGCACCGTTTGTGGACTGTAACATAATGTTAAATGACGGTGTTGCCAAACGGCTAAGCAGCATACAACATCTCTCAGTTTTGTGGCCCCGTTATTGCGTAGTGCCGTTCTGTGTCGTGTCAATATGCGCTACTGTCACTTGTTCCCTGAGAAACGTTGAGGAAACTGTTAATATGCGTGCTATGAGAATCATCCAAATCTGTTTACGAAGCAGCTAACTATGAGACTTTTGTGCTGTGCAAATAGTCCATACGTAGTATTTAGGTATTATGGGATTCCATTGGCGAGAAGTAACGGCTTATTCGTGATATACGCTTGCCTCCAGTGTTATCCTTCCTGTTCGGCCCGTACCAAACAAACTATTTGCTTAGTTCTCTAACTCGACTTGTTTCAAGTTGACATATGGACACTCGGTTTTCTGAGTTCATCGTCAAAATTGTACTGTCGGTCAGGGCACAGAGCGCAGTATGGTCAGGTAGACTAATGGAAGTCACTCACATGATCGAGTAAGAACTGGGAAGTAGGTAAATGACCTGTACTACTTAAGGAAAGGTAAACGATCATTAGTGATAGGGCAGTGGCGACAAAAATGGTAGACGGAGCTGGTGATAATTTGTCAATACACACACGCATGTGTGAGGCTTGGTTAGTGGAAAAAGTTGAGGAAATGGAAACCGCATTTGCCTCAGGGAACATCGGTAAACTGTTTAAGCTGATCCGTGCCACTGGTCCCAGGCGACCGTCGGTCAGTGAAGCTATCAGCGAGGTAGATGGTACACTAATCTGTAATAAGTCCAGAAGGTTAGAGCGTTGGGCAGAACACTTTGAGGGTCAATTTAGTTGGCCTGCTGCTTCTATTGCGTTGCCGCCACAAACTTGTGATGTAGCACCCTGGTCGGTAGATTTGGAACCACCCACTGAGACTGAGGTTCGCAATTGCCTTTCGGCTCTCAATCGTAATAGGGCTGCTGGCCCAGATGATCTCGTGCCGGCACTTTTCAAAGAAGGTGGAGAGGCGTTAGTAGAGGCATTGACTCAGTTGTTTCAACTTGTGTGGACGACGGAGACCATCCCTCCGTGCTGGGGTCACTCGATAATAGTTCCCATATTTAAGAAAGGAGCCCGGGGCTCTTGCGAAAACCATAGAGGGATTAGTTTGACCCCAGTCATTTCAAGGGTTCTAGCATCAATTATACTTCGTCGACTCACTGCAGTTCGGGAAGTAAACATTAGGGAAGAACAGGCAGGGTTTCGCCCTGGGCGGGGTTGTATAGATCACATTTTTACCCTTCGTCAAATTCTGGAGCAGCGTCATGTGTACCGCCGGCCAACAATCGCCGTATTCCTCGACTATAAAGGTGCGTTTGATTCGGTGGACCGATCTACACTTTTAGAGTCGCTTAGACGTAGGGTGTACCGACTAAGTATGTGAACATACTGTCGGCGCTTTATTCCCATACCTCAGCTCAGGTTAGGGTTTACGGTGAACTGTCTGACAGTTTCAGCACCAGGAGCGGCGTACGTCAAGGCTGTCCCCTTTCGCCATTTTTGTTCAATTTCGTCATAGACGAAATAATGGAGGACTGTCTGCGGCACTCAAATGATGCCGGCGTGGACCTCCTACCTGGTGAAAGACTGACTGATCTTGATTATGCTGACGATAAGGTATTGCTGTTTGACAACTTTCAAGCGGCACAAACAACACTGGACGCTATTTCGCGTTCTGCTAAGTACTTCGGAATGCGCTTTGCAGCCTCAAAATGCAAAGTGCTTCTGCAAGATTGTTGTGATCACGTAGATTTAATGTTAGATAATGAAGTCATGGAGATTGTTGACCGGTTTGTATACCTGGGAAGCTGCATCAGCGGTGGCGTCGGAGGTGTAGGGAATGAAATAGAAGCGCGTATTTCCAAGGCTAGGGGGTGTTCGCTAATCTAAGACACCTATGGCGACAGAGAGGTATTTCCCTAAAGCTTAAGGGTCGTGTATATCAAACAACAGTGAGGGCTGTATTACTTTACGGCAGCGAAACCTGGCCACTCAGGGTAGAGGACGTGAACCGTCTCCAGGTATTTGACCACCGATGTCTGCGTTCAATCGCTCGTATCGGGTGGCACCAGCGAGTAAGCAACGAGGAGGTTAGGAAGCGGGTGTTTGGCACTGATTGTCAAACGAGTTCTCTTGTTCAGTCGCTACATTTGCACAGACTTAGATGGTTGGGTCATGTACTAAGGATGCCAGCTAGCCGTTTGCCACACCGAGCACTGTTTGCGGACGCTGCGGCTGACTGGCGCAAGGTGCGAGGTGGACAGATGATGACCTGGCGTAGACAAATGAAATCGTTTACGAAGGGGTTGGTCACTGTAGGTCGGGTTCGTCTCCCGGGCTGGGGCCCTCGCGACTCACAGAGTCGGTGGCTTGAGACATTAGGTGAGATGGCGGCTAATCGAGCTCAGTGGCGTGAATGTTGTTGTTTGTTTGGCCGAGTTGTCTGTGAAGTGAGTGCACTTAATGATGCGGGGCAGTGAAAGCCGTAAGGAAGCTGTCTCGCTGATGACGCCTTACTTTCACTCACAGCTCGGTTGTTTGTTTGCAAGGTGTAGGCGCCTTGATGTTGTATGTTTGAATATAGACGTAGCTATTTTTAGTAGTTAGGTCCACTTCCCCTCCCTCCTCTTTTTTCTTTCTTCCTATATAAGGTTTTTTTCCTTTCCTTTGTTCTTCGTGGTTGTGTGGCAGTCA
>LOND01028722.1:0-11053 GCA_014220965.1 Paragonimus kellicotti | reverse complement strand
TATAAGACTGTCAAGTCGACAATGAAAGGTAACGGTCATTGTGACAAGATTTTACGTCCAATTCGGGAGCTACCTGGTAACGAGATCAACGAGCCCAGAAATTGGCTGTCAACTGCCGTTATTCCGTACAGAAGGAATACATCGGAGGACCTTAGACGGGTCCTAAATCAGCACAATATAAGAGTGGCATTTAAAGCCACCAACACATTACGGAATAAGTTGGTCCACTTAAAGGACAAACGAACAGTTCTGGAGCAATCAGACTGTGTTATCAAATTAAATGTAAGGATTGTTGATGATGATGATGATGATGATGATGATGATGATGATTGTGATCACCGGTAATCTGTCAAATGTTTCAGGCCTGAGAACTCATTCAGGTGCCGATTCCTACCCCATTTGCATGCTTTCGACTTACAGAGAGGAACGTTCTCTCTAGGTTCCAATACAGACTGCACAGTTTTTCACGGCTGGCAACCATTTTGTGTGCAATCTCACTCGTATGTTATGCCTTTTATCATACTGATTCACTCCATAATGTTTCCCGTGTTCAAGAAGCGAGTCAGGGGCTTTAGTGAAAACCATAAGAGCACTTGTTTGGTCCCAGTTATTACCAGGGTTCTAGCATCCATTATGTCACTCCCTGGGTACGCCCATATTATTCTATCTACTCCCACACAACTGCAAGCGCAAACCACTTTGCTAGCCAACCATTGAGCAGGTGATTTTACTTTTGAATAGTCGTTTGTTAGTAAATGTACCTTAGATAATGGTTTTGAGAACTTTTCAGTAAAACACACTTTAGACAACTTCCAATTGCTTCTTCATATTGGACGATCCCCTACAACGCGGTGTGGGGGTTGACTGTTTCAGATACATGGACTTTCGGTGCTGATCTTTTCGACTATCCTTCTCATTCTCCCAAGCACCAATTACTTGTGTGCCAAAATTTTCACGCTGAATAAATTACTTTGAATGCTTGTTTTCTTGATTCCAAACGACTGATCGGAATGGATGAAGTTCTTAGGATAAGAAATCGTTCAGACTTGAATCAACCGACTGAGCACCCTTAGTACGTCTGTGAACACTGAACTCATCTGACTAGAGTCATGTGTTAAACAAAACTGTAGTGTTTTTGGTCTAGACCATCTGGCTAACTGGCTAGTTTGACTAACTCACGTCGTGTAATGCGTAGTTATTTTAGTGCGGTACGGTTTTCCGTTCGCAAACCATAACCGTGTGTTAAACTAGTGTTTAAAACAGGTTTCATCAAAAGTCAAAACGTGATGAACAAGCTCGTTTTCGGTGTGTCATCTTCAGGCCAAATACAACACAATAAATATGAAATTTGTTGTCAAGTCTGGATTTTGTGGAACCTAATACAGTGTGAATCTAGTATCATTTGGGGATTATGGACATGGTTACTGTGGTGCCGTGTCAAGTGTTCCAACGACGGCAGGCCATGGTAACTTCAGTGCGTGAACAAAAGACTTCTGCGCACACAGATTAGGGTTTCGCAGCCGGATTCCGATCGCCTCCGCAGCAGCCAAGATACGACATTTCACACCTCTGGTGTGAACACGTGTGACACGGTAGATCGGCTTGAATGCGACATCCACATTGACTCTGTGACCCGTGTCAACTAGGTGGGCCAAAATTGCGCTGGAAATCTTTCGTTGTTGTCCGGTCGTCAGCCAAGCCGGATGGTGTTCGCGTATTCTCTCCGACAAGCGCCTTGTTGTGCGACCAATGTAACCTGTTCCACAGGAACAAGAGAATGAGTAGATACAAAACGAGGTAGCACTACTGGGCACTGCGTCTTTGAGGTGAAGGCGTACAACTGGCTTAGATGAGAACGTTAGTCTTAGTTGTGCAGCATGGAACGTTCTCATCAGGGTCGTTTCAAAGCCTTCTGGTCGGCGATATACTTGATAATTCGCCCTTATAAGGCAGTCATAAATGGCTTTCCGCTCCGACAGATAACTCACGGTCTTGCGGTTCCCTTCGTTGCATGTTTCGAGCTAGGAATTTGTCCGGATATCCATTGGCACGAAACGTTTCACATAAGAGCTTGAGCTCATTATCTAACATGTCATCAGTACAAATTTTCGTAAATTTGGTCTGCCGGACAACGTATCAAGTCCCGTTTCTGTCTCATTAGAACAAAGTCGCGAAAATGAGTTCCACACAAATCTGACTTGACAACTAATTTCATATTTATTGTGTTGTATTTGGCCTGAAGATGACACACCGAAAACGAGCTTGTTCGCCACGTTTTGACTTCTGATGAAATCTCCGGGTATATTTGAACAGTTGAAACAATCCAAAGACCCAACCTTGCTGAGAAACTTGAATAGTTACTTCAGGTTCAGCATTTGGCATGCGGTAGGCGTGCGAACACTCTGGTTTTCTGAAAGCGTGCATAAGAACGAAAGTATTTCCAAGATTCTTTGGTCCCTTCGACAAACAAAATATACCGCTGGTTGGTTGTTTTGTGGATTACCTCGGACAGCATATACATACTGGGTTGACCGTTAATCGATACCGTTAACTCATTTGAACCTCGTTCCTGACTTTAAACAATTTCCGGAGAAAACAGGTTGCTTGAGTCACTCACTCACTAATGCAGAACATCAACACCGTTTATCAGAGGTGTCTATATCCATAAGGTAACAGAATCGTCTTCGTGCTTACTCCAATACCAGTGTTAGAACTAAAAGGCATTACGTTGTCAGACAATATGAACCGTTCATTGAAGTCAAGGTCGTGCATCTATAAACGTGTTTTCAGTATCGCTGGAGTTATCAACACAAACGAGATTCACCACACGTTAAGCTTCACTGAGAATGTTTACAAGAATGTAGAGGTTTATAATGCAGTCGTTCGTAACGTTCAGTGCAAGGTGTAGGCGCCTTGATGTATGTTTGAATATAGACGTAGCTATTTTTAGTAGTTAGGTCCCCTTCCCCTCCCCTCTTTTTTCTTCTCTCTTCCTATATAGGTTTTTTTCCTTCGTGGTTGTGTGGCAGTTAAGCATCAGTGTGAACCACTGATGTATTGCTGTCTATGATGATGATGATGATGATGATGATGATGATGAGCATTGTGGAGGAATCGTCGTTGTTTGAGCTTCAGCACCAGGCATGCGGAGACGAATGTATGGATCGACTTTTTATTTGACTGTATTACTCGCGAGGAATACCGTAAGACGTTTTGGAAAACTCTTCGCAAATGTCGTACCCATACAGATGACGTGTATTTCAGACGACACGCACTGAACCAAATAGACACTGCTCAATCGAACGCGTTGGGGTTTCTCAGACATCACAAGCAGCGACAACAATTCGTGAGTGACTTATCCGAAGAAGAATGACCTCAGTTTGAGCATTCCGTTAACTGAACAATCGACACGTGAAAGACGAAGCTTATCAAGTTGACGCGCAGCTTGAGCGAAGATCGGCCACGGTCTGAGTTTCCCAATAATCTTTACAGGTACGTGCATAACTTCGAATATTGAACTCAGTGATACGCTGCTTGAAATACTGTCATTATGACCCAAGTTCTGTTATCCGCGCTGTTTTGACGGTTGACTTGCGACTGAGATTCAACTTGAGGATCTACCGGATCAGCTCACGTCAAGCTCCATTTCGGACTTGGAAAAGTTCAAGTCTGGTTCAGTTAACGCCTGCTATATTTACCGCAGAACCAAAGTAATCCAGCAGGCACCTGTTACTCCGACACATCTTATCCCCATTTGTTCCCGTCCGAAAACCGCCTCCGTCCTGAGAAAAAAAAAACGATGGGCTCAACCCGACTTAGCGGCACTGTTCAGGGCGGTCGAGCGGTGACTTTGATCAGTCTTTTTCTACCCGTCCGACTCTTATTCCGTTATGGTTCTCTTTGATGTTTCGGCAGTGCTTTCTGGTCACTGCAACCCTATAAATACTTTGATCTTATTCGCCATGTGACACGTACTCGGGACGGAACAAAGCTTGCTATTTGCACGCGTCTTTTGGCTTGTCTTGGGAGCAGATCACGGGACAGTTGCGATAATTTTTCGGGATCGAGATTTCCGTGTTAATTAATATCAGAAGGAGGGTTACAACACATCTATCAATCTGGAAAGCGCTGCGCACACTTGAAGATAGTCTACTCAAAATGTTGTATAACAGGCAGCTTCGTTTGTGAGTAGTATAGTGCGTATATTCGGGAACTAAAGGGCAAGTCTCAACGCCAGGAAGACGATGGACCAGAAGCGACTATTGGAATAGTGTGTACGCACTATGGAGGACGTGCCACCAAGGCGAATGACTGTGTTACTGCCCAATGTGTGTGAATACACGTCAGCCGTGCAAATGAGTGTACGCGTTCGTGGTCCTATGTTTTAACATAACCTGTACGGGATTTCGTGCAATAAACAACTTCGCAGGCCAAGCGTCTTTTGTCGTAGCAACAACAAGACCAGATAAAGGCTTTGGTATAGTTGCGATGAATCAGCCTGATTTCATTGATAAGATTAAAACGATTCTGTCAGATGGGACGAAATTTCGAAGAACAGAGAACAAGAGGGATAGGACTGTGTTAATTGAAAGCTAGATAACCGACTGCATGAGGCGAATCAGGAAAGATGATATCATAACAAGTTGAGTTTGGTGCGCTAAATTCAACCAGCTATTGTTTCCTTCGTTTGTATGGTCTTCCAAAGGTTCACCATTCAGACCGATTTCAGACATGGGTAATTTCCTCTGTACAAATGCTCACTTGTGATTTGTCCAACTCGAGCCGATTAGCCACAAACTGTGTCCTTACAGTCCCCGGGATAGCTCTGATTCCGTCGACACTGTGAAAGATTTCGGGATTACAAACCATTGCATGTGCTTGATGTCTCCTCACTATTTGTGAATGTGCTACTAGTAGGAACGATCGATTTTACTTGTGAACACAGTGAGTAGTCATTTATTGAGATGAAACTTTCAACCAAATCCATAAAGAGCTTCTCTTGCGTTGCACGTTTAACGTACGATCCGAGTTCAATGGGGAATGTTGTCGACAGGTTGCTGGGGTGGAGATGAGCTCGTCCCTGGGTTAGAAAGTGAGCAAGTGTACGCGAACATCCATGCATTCCGTCTCTACCGATGATATGTAGTCGATATTTTAATTGTTCACCTAATCGGTATGAATGTAAAAGGGGTTCTCGTGGTGTTCAGTCGAGCATTCCAGTCAGTTCACTGTTGAATTGAAGGCGAACGACGCATTCTGCTTTTTGATGTTAACATGTACGGACGTTCTGATTGGTCCTTAGGACGGGGTATGTTTCCGCAAAACGGGCCACTATACTAACCTCCATAGTTTTGTTCCTCTTAAACACAAACTTACGTCAGGAAAATTGACTCGGAGAACATGCTGGATGCCGAACTCCATTTTCCTACTGATACGTTTCGTGAAAATGGCTGTCCAGGCAGATTCATTGCACTAAACATGATCACTACAATAGTTAAAGACTCCATTCCTAGTACTGGAAAGCAACTGAACAGGTGAATCGACGTTTATTATAATCACTAAAACAAACTTTCACTGCTGCATCAATGACGAACTGGTTCACGTTCATACATATGTTGAGACACTCTTAAAGGCAAGCTACCTGTCCACAACCAGTCAATGTTTGTGTATTCTTTCACTTGCTGCTGTTGTACAGCGGAGTATATCGGTCAACCGACTATGCACCTGTACAAACGGATTAAGGAACACCACCCAGCCTCGAGCTGAACCGGGATCACAAAGTGAATCACCAGTACAATCGTGTCACATCTTGCTATGAGCAACCACCAAACAAACGTGTCCAACGCATTTTAAGACCTGTACAGGGTTCCAATCAACTAACCAAATTCAGTGAGATAGCGGATTTTGGCAGCAGCCCGATCGATCGTAATCAGGTTGCGTAATTCAGCGCTTTGTTTACAAAATCAGTTCGTTCAGGTCTTGCAACTTCCTTGGTTCAAGAGGTTCCTACTCCCGAGCAACCCACATACACGCAGACAAATGACCTAGGCCATGGAGCGTAAACCTATTCTGTGTCCAAAACAGTGATTGCTGGTATTTTCAGGTGTACTGGTAAGTGTGTGATTGTTGTGACTTCGATTTGGACCAATTAGATATCTTCGTTCTCTTTTACTATCCTTTCTAATCCTACTGACCCGAACATGAATTATCGGAAACATTTGTTTGTCATGCTCTGTTATCTAACAAGTGTTATCCTTGTTAGCTTTACTGACCTTCACTTGATCCACGTGTCTCGGTGCATTGTTTGATCGTTGATATAAGGAATCTGAAGCATGCTGTTTCCAGTGCTAACAAGGTTCATTCCAGTAGATGGGCATAAATTACTGCCTGGCTAATAAGTAATATTTCTAGATTCAGCGCGTCACAAACTGGATAGCAGGCTTGTTCCTTTGAACAGTTTAGCTGGACTTTCACAGATTGTACAGCAGCCGATTTGTGTCATCCAGCTGCGTAATTTTTCACTAGCAAAATGAACATCGTTATCAATAGCCAAAATCAACGTCACACCTCAATCGAATGGTTTCTCCAAAGTGTGTCACAATCGTCATTTTAGTGAGAAACATATTCAAAAGTCGGAATACGAGTCAGTATTCATCAAAGCATAATGGCGTAAGAAAAAAGGTCCGCAGTAATCTTTTCCATAACTCGGATGACGTCGTCCAGGGATTCCTATGTGAATGTTCAAAATTCGGCTTATCAGAATGATGTATACAGTTATTAGGAGTGTGGGCAATAGCTGAGTCAACTGTTAGCCATTAACAAGATATGCGGGCCATACACAAGTTTTTCAACGCCCACGTGCAAGAGATGCAAATCCTACAACGCCCACTTTTGAAGTCTAACAGGTATCATAGTTTTATCAGTACTGCAGAAGCTCACGTCAAATGTTGTCCTGATCACGGGATTATCGATTGGATTGAACAGAACGATTTTGTTTGTTCTTTTTTCTAATGATAGAGCACGTTGAACGCTGTTCACCAAATGTGATTGATCGTCTGGATATGATCACTGCGTCATGCCTATGACTGAGTTACTGGCGTTATTGTTACCACGCTAGTCTCACAGGCACGAGGGTCAGAGTGCAAATTTCGATCCGGGCGAAGGATATGCACTACTGATGAGCTCTAATAAGAGCGAAACTCGAGTCTAGTGCTTCTTTTCGAAAGAAGGCCGACTGGAAAGTGTATGCAACAGCTGCGATCAATTGCGGGTGATTTTCAACTTGAAATTCAAATAAGCGTAAAATAAGAATGAGCCATCGGCTGCAATAAGAATAGCACACAGAACCAGTCACGTTCGAATGGGCCGTCATGCGTTAAAAAAAAAATCAAATTTTAAACAGGTCGAGTAAGGAACTAACGATGTAGACAATATCGATCTTACAGTGAGGCACGCGGAAATAAACGGAAGCTAATAGGTAGCTTAAGAATAAGCTTAAGACAAGAGAAAGAAATAAACTTATGTAAACAACATAACTAAAACATTCGAATAATAATAACAACCACTTAACGAACAACGTTACCTCATGACTACAAACCCCTAACACCATAGTAGGGAAAGGTTAACCAGCATTCACCCCTGTGCACAAAGGGAAGGTTTATAACGGTGTATCGCAACGGCCTCAACAAACGGTAAAGTACACTTATTAGTTGGGTGTACAACACACGAAAAGCCTTTGCTTGAATTACATGTTCCGTTTCTTCCAAATGTCGTGTGATAGAAGATCGGACAGCTCCGGGCTTGTTGGAATGTGCTCCGAGACCTGTCCGAGGGTTCTAACCGTTCGGCCGATGTACTTGACTCCACAAGTACAAGTGAATTCATAAATAATGTTGGATGTGGCGAGTGAGTTGCTTGGGTCTTTCCTCGGTGTGCAGGGCAGCCGTGTCATTTGGTTGATCGAACGTGACTGGTTTGTGTGCTATTCTTATTGCAGTCGATGACTAATCCCTATTTTACGTTTATTTGAATTGATGCATGTCACATGATCATAGTCCGTGTATCGTAACTAATGAGATCGGTCGAAATGTCTCTGCAGAGACAATTTTATCCGCAGGATTAGCCATGAGTGGTCCTCTTGGGCCTGTGTTAACTGGCATTTTTACGGCAACTCTTGAGAAACAAGCACAAAATATTGTTAATTTGGTATATTTCTATAAAAGATACGCATATAACATATTTGTAGTATGTGGGTCGTTTAGCCACATGGAAACCATGTGTAGCCATCTCAACAACCTGCACCGCAACGTCGAATTTACCATTGAAATCGAGGAAGAGTCAGATATTCGTCCTGTATATCAGACTCACAAGACATGAAGCTGCTTTTCTCGCTAGAAGCATTTTCTGAAAGAAGACGTAGATTGGTCAGTTGGTGCACTTTAAAAGCTTTCCTCCAACGGCATAAAAACACGGACTTGTGTGAACACTACATCATAGAATTCGTAGAATCTGTTCAGTTGGACATATTTCCGAGATGCTTGATTTCACCCAGCAGACTCCTATCCATAGTGAATATCCCACGCGTTTTATCAATAATCATTCAAAGTCACTCGATTCCCGATCAACCTTCGCGACGATATCGCGGACGTTTGGGTTCATATTACTATCCTCCAAAGAGGACGTTGTAGCACTCTTCATGGGGCGAAGAATGAAAGAAGCCGGCCCAGCTAATTGGGCTGCACCCAGGAAATCGCATCTCATCAACTGCAGGAAAGAATCCGGGGACCACATTCATCAAGCCAAACATTATTTGAGCTTACCTGCATCTGCGGTTTGCAGTACGTTGGCCATACACATTCGGGTTTCGTAGCACCTCCCAAAATGTTTTCCGAATGCCGAAAGTGGGATAACGAAGAGTGCACTTATAAAGTAAATACAGAAGTTGGTCCACCAAGTAGATCCCGTCAAAACATTCCGTGTTATCTGTCAAACGAGGAACAGACAAGATCTGGCGTTTTCTGGAGTGCTTGCAATATACCGTACGAGACCACCGTTAAATGTTCAGAAACAGACGGTTGTGAGTCTATAGCTATCTTGGTGGTGCATAGATTGTGTTCTTCCAGCTCTTATTTCTTTGTTTTTATTCTGCGTTTCCATCTTACTTTTCGTTTACCGCCGAGCGGCCGATGTATATTGATTGCTTGTTTATCTTGCTGCTTAGAGGTTGTTCAATTTATCGATGAAAGAAGTTCTGGCCACATACATTGTTGTATTCGTATACGTGTGCAATCAACAGTAAGCTTTACAGGCTGTAACAGCGGTAGAGAGAACTCGTGACTCAGTAGAAGTACATACTATATTCTGACATTTACAACAGTAGCGTCATTCTTAAGTGCGTGGATGAATGAGACGTTGGTCGTTGAAGGCGTGACCAATCAGAACGCAGCTTGAGTCCTAACACGGGCGTGGGCACACAGGCGGCCTTGACGCGTATACAACACCTCCGTCTTAGCTCAAAACTCGGTCAAAACCGTAGCGTGTGGTCTGTGTTCCTTTGACGAGCTGATCGACGTTGTGTTGGTGTGGCAGGGATCACACAGGGTAGACGTGGTGGTTTGTGTGCGTCTGTTTGCATCAGTGATGTGTAGAGCTGTCTGGCGTTGACCTTGCGGCCGGTTGTAAGCTCGTACGTTCCAGGCCCACAGGCCGAGCCACTCCAGTCGGTCTCGACAGTGCCGGTTGTCCCTTACTCGCTTGCCGCTCTTTCAAGCGGACGAATGTCCCAGGCTGTACTGCTGGCGCTAGTTTTCTGTAAGTTGACTGGTAGGCATGACGACGTTCCAACTGACTAGGATCCTTAGTTTCTGGGATCGTGTGCGCAGCACTCAACTTCGTTCGTAGTAGCCGGCCAAACATGAGTTCTCCCGGTGTCTTGTCAGTCGCCCTATGATGTGAGGTTCTGTAAGTCAATAGGGCTTCGATCACTGCATCTTCCCAGGGCATACCGGAAAGCCGCGCTGTTTGTATGCTCTTTTCAATGAACGGTTCAAACGTTCCACCATCCCATTTGCAGCTGGGTTATACGGTACCGTCCGGGCATGCCTAATGTCATGCAGCTGGAGAAAACGGTCAAACTCGTGGCTAGTAAACTGTGGTCCATTATCCGTCACGATTTCTTCTGGGAGCCCGAAGCGGGCGAACAGGTGTCTCAACCATCGTATGATACCGGCAGTAGACACTTCACCACAAAGCTGGACTTCAGGCCATTTGCTGTAAAACATGTGGCGACCAAGCAGTTTTTCTGATGTTGAGGAGCGGAACTGAATGGGCCCATGATGTCAATGGCAATCTTGGACCAAGGTTTCATTGGATAGACGATAGGTTGTACTGGTGCGTCAACTGGCTTGGAACTCTTATCGGCTTTTTGGCAAGTGGCACAATTACGAACGAATTCTTCTATCATTGTTGATATTCTTGGCCACCAAAACAGTTCCTTTATCCTGCGTTTCGTTCGAACTATTCCTGGGTGACCCTCGTGTGCACATGCCATGATCCGAGGAATGAGTTCGTGTGGCGCTACAAACATAGGCCCTCGCATAAGGCACCCATCTACAACCGATAGTTCATGCCGTAAAACGTAAAATGCCCGTACCTCACTGGTGAGTTTGTTATTAGAAGGCCAGCCTTGTATGACATATTGGCAGATTTCTCTCAGGTTCCTGTCGCCCTCATTTGCCGATTGAAGTTCCTGTTTGTTGATGGCTGGCAATTCATAAGAACTGAATGAGTAAATCGCGCCTCTGATTTGACCGTCATCACAATACGTCATATGCAGATTTTACATGAATTACTGAGGTTCCTGAAGTCACATGTAGTTCCGCCACCTCTTTCATCACAACTACTTGATTCTAATCATTGATGACCCAGTGACCAGCACTGGTGCAGTTTTACAACAAAATGTTCATCCCACTATCTGTATACCCCGTCTACAGAGTTGCAAAGAATATAGTAGTGTACAAACTCAACTAGAAGCGTCGTTCGTATTCAAGGCTAT
>LOND01028721.1:47970-76709 GCA_014220965.1 Paragonimus kellicotti | reverse complement strand
TGTACTCTTTCGGTTATGTACCCATGTAAAAGTAAAATCTGCAACTCACGGCAAATGTGTTTCTCCACCAGCATTATGTTGTCCGGTTGGCTATCCGGTAGAAACTTTGTTATCTGAAAGGATGACATTCATTTTCTCCACATTTGAATTTGCAAAAGCATTTGACCGTCTCCCACACGGCCCTCTCAGACATAAAATGAAAGGCTATGATACTTGAGGAGAGGTTTTCGGTGGATTGCCTCGTTCCTTGATAACAGAAATTTTAGAGTTGAAACGGGGCAGGCTGTTTTGTCTTTCTTTGGTTTCTGCAGGAGTTCGTCGAGGGTCAGTCTCCTGTTATTTCCTGATCTACATCAACGACCTTCCGGAGAATATTTCCAGCAACGCCCTCCTATATGCCGATGACCTAAAAATTTGGAATGCCACTGATCCCAGTGCATTACAGATTGATCTTGACGCGATTAAGCGCTGGTCGGACGATTGGAGTCTCCCACTAAATGACAATAATGCGCACACATGTGGAGACTCTGGCAATGCCTTCGTGATTCATAGTGCATTCGGCACAGTAGATATCATGAAAATCGATCTGAAGAAAGATCTGGGCATCTGGTTGTCGTCTAACTTATCTTTCGCGTATCACCATGAGATGGCGGCAAAAAGGGATTTGCCGCTCATAGGATGATTAGGCACACTTCGTCGCGTAGAGAGGGAAGCGCTTTAAACGCTTTATGGGGTGTATATAGGAATGCTCCTCGGGTTTGCTAATCAGGTCGTGTATACCGGCCTGAAGAAAGACATATTAACTGTTGAGCGTGTCCAGCGCGCGGCTACCAAACTAGTCACGGGCTTGAGAAATGTCGCGTACGAGTCTCGACTTGAAATTCTTGATCTATATCCACTTGAATTTCGACGACTCCGCGGTGATTTAATTCTCACACACTTCTTTAGAGTAGGTCTCGTTGAACAGTTCTTCATGATAGCGAATGATGACGGCCGGCGAGGACATAACAGGAAGCTTTTCAAGCTTCGTCCTCGGACCTTCTTTACACAACAGTTCTTATAGTGTTATTAACCATCTAAACAGCCTTTCTTTTGAGGTCGTTAGCAGCGTTTTCAAAGATCGCTTCAATGCATCGTTTGTTTCTTATTTTATCGAAACATCTTTGTACGAGTAGTCCTACTTTGTTTTTAGTAATTACCGTAATCCCCAAAGAGCAGTGCTACACCATACTTATCAGCAGACGCCCGCTCGACAGCGAATGAGAAAAACCAACTGGATCCGGGTAACTTGGGCCTCTGCCCTGAACCCTGAATCGTTGAATCATCCTGAACCCGAGCTGAATTGAACTGAGGATTACAATAAAAGGACCGTTTTCCTACTGAGATGACATTCAACACCAGTACCTGCGACAGCCATAAGTGCCAATGATCATTCGGGAAGGATATGAGTCAAGTATCGATCCCGTGTACCATTAACTGGAATTACAAGAGATTGTGATTGTTTTGATGCGCTGTGTAATTCAAGGTCAACGGCTGTTTCCGTGCGGGGAATGGCGGCGCAGGGTTCGGTGCGGGGTAAAGTCGATATGAGCCTAGGTGGGTGCGCTTGGTTTTAGTTCTTATCATCTTCCCTTCTTTCCGTTTTTCACCTAAGGTTTCGGCACAGCCCTGTGTCTTGTTGCTCGACCATTCTTGTCGTGCGGCACTTCATCTTATTAGTCTCATTCAATTATTACCTAATGGTCCAGCAATTAATTGCACACAGCCGTGTGCTGTTTTAGGATGGTTAACATCTTGTTTTCGGTTATTAATTGGATGCACGGTTAGGTTGCGTACTTCTTTCGATAAGCTTATACATTTCGATCAGTTATCCAACCGACTGCTGGTTAGTGTTCATGATGTTGGTTGTATATACAATCGATGCATGGTCGCGGTCATCTGCACTGCGTGTGTAGTTGCCTGCGTATAATCAACACTGGCCAACCGTAAGGGTTCGTTATGTCAAATGTATATTATAAGTTGGTAACTATAGTTACCAATGGCTGTTGAAAAGATAAAGAGAACTCCTCATGTTCCTCGTTGTAATTGTGCAATATATTTTTACAACTAATCTGATTCTTCTGCTTGCGTCGTAACGCCTTCTAGGACGATAGTGAACTATCATACGTATAGTCTCATGTAGAACCGAAGGTTGGACGTAGTAAGTACAGCTAGGCGTACAATGCGCGCAATCGCGAGTGTAGTCTGAGTGTCACATGAGCGTCACAATTTGTCCCATTGTTACTCCCAAACTACACTCAGGCCTCACTCGTGTTGACTGGTTACCTTGATCCTGTAATGATAACTGACGTCCCCAATTTCGTACACATTGTTCACGATGATACTTACCGTTAGTTAGGCAGTCATGAATGGAGGGCTCCTTGCAATCATTCATTTTCAACCCTGGTTTCTGTACAGCCTGTGCACTCAACTGTGTGCTGTGTCATCAGGGTTGAAGAAAAACAACATTTCGCCTATTCCCATCAGTCCTAAACAAAACATGCGTGTCATACGCCATACATGTAAGGGCAAACAGGAACTAGATACGTCTACAATCACATCAAGTATGTAATCACGACCACGGTAACCTGGTAGGTTGCCTCAACCGTTTTTGCGCATATGACACCAGCTGGTAAGTTCGAATAAGCGTCGCTTCGCAGAACACGAAAGAGTAGACGAAATATCAACATTTCGCAATATGTCATCTTACTGTCCCGATGAATTGGTTGAAGGGAACTCGGTGTTTCAAAGTTATCCAACAAAGACTGTTTCAGTATGGGCTTTGAGCGGGACTGTCTCTGATGGATGCTTATACCTGTCTCTTATACCAGATTCGGGTTAATTATTGAATCTGTTTTGATTCTGCGACTGGCCACGAAGGTGGGCGGGAAACGACCATCTTGGATCGAGCGTTTTCCACCTACAGCACTAGGCGCAAATCCCATCTTGCTAAAAACCTAGCGTGCATGACTGAAAAGAATCACGACTTCCCCCAGCTGATAACCCGTCTCCACACGAGTGCTTTCCCGTCCAGTTTCTTCATGTAAAGCCGTTCTTCAGTCCGTCCCTCGTATTCCCGTTGATTCCCAAATATTTTTACTCCTCTGTCTATCAGTGTGTTTACATTAAACTTTTGGGTCTTGTGGACGTTTTTTTTAGACGAGCGACTGGTAGTAACTGGGGCTCATATGAGAGGTCGTTTCGTGGACACAAACAAAAACAATAGGCTGCTGGATTCAAACTGTGTGTACAGATATTCAGTGAGTGCGTCTGCGAACTAGTTCATTTGAATAATGGTCATGCATTCCGCATCCGTTTCGACCAGACTACGTGGACGTTGTGTCCATTCGCGCCCTGTTTACCATCAGTTGGTTCTATGGACTAACAGTGAAGTTTCGGTCTGGTTTTTATGTAATGAAAAATTCCAACCAAACTAGCGGGGACAACGGTGGAATGGTTTAATTCTGCAACAGTGTCTTCCGCATCGAATACTGGTGTACTACCATCGATTGTGTATGATAACGGCTCGTCATGCTCGTTTCTACTTCTAAGACGAAATAACATACGGGTTCGCGTAAAGTACGACAGCTTGGTTCCAACTACACAATTCGAACGGAATTGACCTCAAGGTGTGATATAACGCACCACCGACCTCCTTGCTTAAGTTTATTAAGCAATATCCAAATTACGGGCAGGTCGTGCAAACCAGAATGCTCTGTCTGTCGTCTTAATTCTAACGGGGCAACCCACTTCAGCTACCACCAATCGTAATCCAGTTGGAGTGATGCCGTTAGTGTCAGACCTTTTTTTATTTATTAAGATACCATCGTTCTGGCTCTAACAGTTTTTAGCCGTATGCATGAACGTCTAGCTTGGTCGCCTTGGTAAGGTCGAGTCTCGCTTGGGAGGCAAGTCTGGATTGGCTTCCAGCCACTCGGGTAATGCTGAGCGGTTGTCAACTTTGCACCAGGCACATGCTTCGACCAGCTGTAGCTTTGGACATCATGGGCGTCCTTCTTATACTTGGTACCACCGAACCATTCTTGGTTTCTTATAGACCACGTGTCCGTTAGTAATGGATGGCGTGGCTCCGTTCAGGACTGTTGCTGTTATTAAAGCATGTATTTAGATCCAGGCCATGCGCTGGTACGTTTTTTGTTTGTTTCTACTTTTGCTGGACAAGCCAACCGATCGCAACGTCTAGCTGTGGAAAACTGGTCAGGCGGGCGTCAAAGCATGTGTGATGTGGCAGTCAAGCATCAGGGTGAACCACTGATGTATTGCTGTTTATGATGATTATGAAGTAATGTGCAATAAATTAGCTTGGAGCGCAAACTTGATAGTTTTAACCAGCAAGTTCTCAACAGTTGTCAGACCAACATCTCGCAGGCCGTTTATGAGGTAGGCAGTATAGCATACAACACTGGTTCACAGAAGTCCCTGGAATTGTCAAATCGAATATTCCCCCCGGCTGTTTACATGACACATTTAGGAGGAATATTCGTAAGAAGGTGAGTAATAGCCTGACCGTTGATCTTGAGGCTTGTCTATTGTGGAAGGTTAGTGAAACGCAAATCGTCTTTGTTGTAAGGAGCACCAGCAGACTCTTCGGGCTTGTCTACACTACTGGCTTAGAGCGTCCGTCTGATGTTATCAACGAGACACGATACCTCTTTATTAGGTTCGTATTGGACCGTCGCCTTGGTCACATACTCAGTCGTTGGTCCGAAGCTGAGATGCGGCCACACCGTTTATTTGAAGAACGAGACAAAATTAAACCACAGAAGCTTTACATTCATAGGATGTAACGTTTATCATAAATGACCGACAGACAACGAAACAAACGAAACAGTCAGACGGCAGTCAGAATGTCAGAGCAAATCACGTTAAAGGGGGCATCAAAAAGCAACGTCTAGATAGCGCACAGGCGTTCGACCGCACACCTGCAATCTGATTGAGTGGAACCATACCACCACCCACGACCATACCATCCGAGCTGGGCCGGCCGATCGATGTGGCGTGATGCGTCCTGGCTGTTTCGTTAGGAGATGCGCCTCCTAACACCTCCCCTTTGAGCTCGTTGATCGTACGTACGTGAATGAGGATTCACTTGGAATGGGGTCACAGCGGTCCGTGTGCGGCTTGATCGTCGAGGTGTTGGCAACGTTTGGTGACTTCTCTTGAACCTCAACGTTCTGCGTCTCTGACGTTCCTCTTGGCGTTGTCCAGTAGCTCTTCCAGCGGCAGGCCTCGATTATTCGAATGGGCCGTTTGTTCCCAAACGGTCTGATCTGATTGGCATGCCGTATCCAAGTGTGTGGGCCAACTTGAACTTCATAGAGTACTGTGCCTCGACGGCTTCGAATTCTCCCGGGTGTCCGTGTGATCTCTATCCCACAGTAGTCTCTGGCCAATACCGGCTGACCAATCTCCTAGGAACGCGATTGAGCTCCATTCTATTGAACTGCCGTTCCATCAGAAAATTCCCGTTAGCCGCCAATGGTCTGGAAGGATATAGTAAATCTTTCGATGTTCGTAGTCCGTGTCCTGTCATAGCCTCAGCTGGAGGTTTCTCTTCCGGAATCTGACGATTCGGAGTCGTTCAATAATTGCGAAGGAATGTTTCGAGAATGTCTGCTGTATGTCCCTTTCCTTTCAGCTTTTTGAAAGGCTCTTTTGAACGTGTCCACAAACCGTTCAGCTTGGCCATTTGATTGCGGATGGTAAGGCGGTGACCGTATGTGATTAATGCCATTCCGCTTGCAGAAGTCCACGAATGTACCGGAAGTAAACTGACTTCCGTTGTCCGACACGATTGTCTCCGGTACTCCGAAACGGCTGAATATTTGGCCCAGTTTTCGCACCGTTGAGGTTGCCGACGTTGTTTCCATCAGGCAAACTTCTGGCCATTTGCTGTATGCGTCGACAAGCACCAGGGAGTTTTAACAGTCTGTCGATCAGATGAAGTCGATGTGCACGCGAATCCACGGCTTCTCTGGCATTGGCCACGATTGTAACTCAGCTTTCACTGGGGATTTGGCAGCCAGTGCACAAGCAGAACAGCCTTTGCAAAGTTTCTCAATGTCGGAATCCATATGAGGCACAGTACGTGCCAGTGCTTTCATCCAAATGATACCGGGATGGCCGCGATGAAACTGCTGCAGAACCCGTGTTCTGAGACCAGATGGGACGATCACACGTTCACCGAACAAGATGCAGGAATTGACAGTAGAAAGACAGTCTCTTCGCTGAAAGTACTGCTTCATCTCACCATCAAGTGCGATTCTGAGGCCATCCGTTGCGAAGATAGCGCTGAAGATTCTGCAGAACTGGGTCTCGTCTTTTCGATTGCTGAATGTTTCTTATTGTTTCTATTGTCGCATAGCTCATATCATGATCCACCTAGATAGCCGCAACCACAACATCCTCGTTTTCCGTGGTGCGCGAAGCAATCAGTCGTGATAAAGCGTCCGCTTGCCCGATGCTGGTTGTTGAGTTGGTACCTGATGGTAAAATCGTAGCCAAGGAGCATAGTTGCCCAACGCTGGAGGCGGTTTGCCATATACACTGGAACGCCTTTGATCCGAAAACTGCAAGCAACGGTTTGTGATCGGTCAACAGAGTGAAGTGATGTCCATACAAAGTTCTTTACTGCGAATATGATTTGTCCGTAATTCTTCTCTGCTCCCGTTATTGTTCTGGCTGCGTGAACTGTTGTCTTTTCGGAACCAACCATCCGGGAATTGATGAGATATTACTTTCCAGTACCGTAGTTTGAGGCATCTGGTGCTGTCACAATCTCCAAGGTAGGTCAAAGTGAGTAAGGAGCAGATCCGAAGCAAGCATAGCCTTTAACACGATCAAAGGCATTTTGGCATTCAGCAGACCAGTTCCACACTGCATCCTTTCTCAAAGTTGGTTTAGCGGCCCTCGGATATGGTGCATCGCAGGTAAGAAGGTACTGTAGTGACTCACCAATCCTAGGAATGATCGCAAAGTTGAGACGTCAGTTGGATGAGGCATTCGATTGATTGCGTCGACATTGGCTGGGTCAGGGCGGCGGCCATGCTGGTCGATTATAAATCCCAAATACTTGATCGACTGCATAAACATGTTGCATTTTTCAGCACGAAGATGAAAGTCCAAACTCTCGAATTCGGCTGAGGACACGATCAAGTTTTTCGTATAAATCATCAGGACCAGTGTTCATCATGATGTCATCGAGATATGCTGCTACTCCAGGGACATCAGTCTGCATCGTGTCCATGGTCTCTTGGTAAATTACAGGCGCTAATTTAACTGCAAATGGTAGACGGCAATACTGGATTCCTTGTCGATTTCAAATTGCGATAGTCTTCGACCAGATCGGGTTTGGCAAAACATCTGCCACCGTTGAGCTTTGTGAACAAGTCCTCAGGGACTGGAAGAGGATACTGATGGTCCTCCAGTGCAGCATTTAATCCTGTAGAAAAATCTGCGCACAATCGGATAGAGCCGTTAGTCTTCTTAACAATTACAATAGGGGCTGCCCAAGCAGAGTAATTGACTGGCTGGATAACCCCGGATTTTTGAAGTCTGTCCAACTCTTCGTCCACAACTGGTAGAGCAGCATATGGCACAGGTCGCTTTGGCCGGAAAACAGGTTTGGCATCTGCACGTAGGCTCAATACTGCTTTCGCTTTGGTACACCAACCAAGGTTTTCCTGGAACACATCGGCGAATTTGTTTATCAACTTCTCTGTCAGGTTCTGACGAACGTGATCCGGTTTCTGATCTGCTAGCGGAGCTTGCACCTTCACATTCTACACAACTGGCTGAGTGGCATGTCCAATAGTTTCAGACGCTCAATCCAAGCCCTAGAAGATTCAATTTCGAATGCTCGGTAAGATAGACTGTGCCACTTGCATGGACATCACCGCATTCAATATCACAGTCTAACTCACCAATCAGTGCCAGTTTTTCTCCAGATGCGTTCTGAGCTGAATGTTCTGTTTTCTTGTACACCGGACGGCCAATGTTCTTCCACGTTTGTCGCGAAATCAGCGTGATGTCAGAACCAGTGTCTAGCTGTAGGCGTGCCGGACTGCCGTTAATTTTCACCGACACGTACTTTCGGCGTGCAGCGAAGCTGGGGTTAAAGGTGGCCAAAACGGAATTCAGCTTTGCACCCTGTTTCTTCGGTTTTTTTTTCGGTGGTTCCTTGAAAGCGACGGCGGACTTCTGAGTGACAGGGTTGAACGGCAACATGTCTCCTTGTGCCCGAATCGATTGCATTTTTGACATTTGGTGCTTGAATGGACAGAACCGCACATAATGCCAATCACCGCATTGCCAGCATGCAGTTGGGGGCTTCAATAAGGGTTTTGCACCTTGCTTCTCGGTCCTTAAGCTGTGTAACCGCTGCGAAACGGCATAGACTGTAGATAACCCCGACTGTTCAATCAACCGTTGGCACTCCGCTGTCACAGATGCCGAAGTCATTTCAGGGTCTTGTTCAAAATTCTGGTACGAATGTCGGCATCTTGGGTGGACTGTAGACCGCAGACGAATATTAGACACTTGAACTGATCCTCTGTCATTGTCCTCAACTTGAACTTTTCACATTCTCTGTTGAGTTGTACTTGCAAAAATCATCATGCGACTTGTGTTAGAGGTTTTTTCATGGCCTTATAACTGTTGCTCATGTCTGTTGTATTGGATGTGATATGCTCTAGGTGACGGGACACTTTGGACCTGACAGCCGGAATTGATGCTGGTGACAACCGGCCGTTTCTTTGGGGAAGTTGAAAATGACGTGGTCACTGCACAATAAGGTCTAGCAATAATCACTGCGTGGTCGAGCTGCAGAGGGTTCTACTGTGGACGTTATGATTGGTTCTTACTAATGGCGGACGAGTAACTTACCTCGAGCTATTTCTACATAAGCGGCTTCACTGCTGTTCGGATATCTGCGATTAAAAATGTTATCTTTTTACCATCAATTAGTAACGCGCATTCAATTTACGGTCTAGAGTCCCATTTTGAGTGTGCGGTAAAAATTAGGTCGCTATGGTGACTTTTCCCCCATCAGTGATCACACTACTTTGATGACGTGAGCTGCAACTGAAGATTATTCTTTACACCTACTGTTGTTGTGGTGCAGTTCCTCAACTTCGTGCATGCAATTTCCCATTATTTTGTAGACGATATTATCAAAATGGAAACTACAGCGCCGAAAAAAAGGCGCTCTAAGCCACGTAAGCGGAGGCGCATAGCAGCTTCCATGGTCAGACCTCGTGCTGTTTCCGGAGCTAGCCGAGCATCGCGTTTTCGTCAACCTGCATCTCGGCGTTTTGTACCTCCGGCGGCTGCTATGGCAGTCTTGAGGCGAGCTAGAGAAACGGCGGTTGCCGCCGCCCAGGCTGCGGCGGATGCTGCAGCTCTCATTGAGCGCAGTAGAGCTCAACGGCAAGACTTCTTCGATGGACAACGTGGAATTGCAGAGCCTACAATTTCTGACAAAATTGGCAAGTTGATTTGTGCCTGTTTCTTGACAAATGTTTATTCTTATCACGTTAATCGGTTGCAGATGTCTAGCAATAATGCTGCATACGTTGTTACATAGTTTGCTATTTATGTGCACACATTAGTTTCCCTCTCACGGAGACTACTGACGAAATCTACCGAAAGTGGTCTTGTCTTGGGATTGTATGACAATTTGAGGCAACAGTAGGTGTTTTTGGAGAAAAAAATCTATGATTGATAGTCGTAAAAATAATGTAGTTAATAGTGCGTTTTGTGCGCTTTTTAAAGGCTGTGCGTATCATGGGATAAAGGTTGGGCGTCATCCGTGATCCACCGCTGGTCTGAATTGAATCGTACGAGTGTTGAGAGTGGCTTCCGTTCTTATAAAACAGGTGAGGTAATGGCGAAATAGCTCGGGTTGGTCGCGGAGTGATTAGAACAGCTGTTTCGGATAGGCTAAGACGTAGATTTGGAAAAAACGTGTCGGTGGCTACTGGTCTGTTTGTGGGAAATCGAACTGTTGTCCTATCTGGGATCCTTAAATTTCCATTAGTATTGTGATTAGTGGCCCTTGTATGAGGTTGTGGCAAATACTTCTGCCTGTTGTTGCTGCTCTGTCAGTGCTGTTGGAACTTCGGTGAAGCTTGTATTTTTCTCCCTTTTGACCTAGTCACTTCTATTGTAACAGTTCATCCAATCGGTTTTTTGTATCGCCGAAATTTACCACGTGGTATATCAAGTCATGGATTGGCACTTCGTTTTAGCTTACACCAGAAGTCGGAGACGTCGTCGTAGACGTCTCATGAGTACCGCACAGACAACTCCAACTAATGGACGTGAAAGTGTAACAATGAGACCTGATGCTCCGAGAGGCAGGACATATCGCAGAAGAAACGCTGCATATTGGGGGCGGAGGCGCGAAAGGCGCAAGCTACGACAAGCCCAGGAACGGACAGCCGCTTCCATTTACGATCCTTATGGTGGGTCCGATGGTTTTACAGTGGTTTGTTGGATTATTCATGGCGTTTAGGCGTACACTTGTCAATGTTGCACTAAGCTAAGGAAGATACACTTTGTTGACCGGTGCTGACTCAGACAGCCCTAACTTGTGTTCTTTCCTCGTTGTAGGTAATCAACCTCTACCGGAGCCTTACTCGTTCGAGCCCGAACCGTATTCGAATATGTTGGATGAATACCCGGCCATGGTTGATTACGAAGGCTACGATTGGCCCCACTCTGTCCAGGGTGACTTTCATTCGCTTTATGGGCCTGCCTTCGCCGATCAGATTGAACGGGTTCCGATACCGGCCAACGTTCGATATGGTCGTTCACGTAATGACGAATACTTGGCGCAAGCTCGAGCTTTGATTCAAGCACAAAATGAGCATCTAAATCCGGGCTTCCGTTCATCTTACGAATCCCGGCATTATCCCACCTCTAATTCACGTGGCACAAGCTGGGATTCACGCCCTCAGTGGAGCCATAGGTGGTAGAGCGAATAATGCTTGCTGTCTGTCAAAAGACGATTCGCACTGGTCGAGATAGCTCTGGGTTCCAACATTTCGACGCTCGTACGTTGATTATTCCGTGGGCGTTCTTGCTGTCTATAGCCACTCGTATTGAACCTGTCACGTGGCTTTTATTGTTGAATCAGTCATTTAATCAAGTAAATTCGCACTACCCCGTTTTTATTCAAGCATTTCTGGCGATGGGCATTTTGGAACTGTTGTCTGCTGAATATTCGTCTGCATTGTCGAAATACATATGGTTCCATTCGGAGACTTGCTGATCGCTCATCTCTCGCCTAATAGTTCAGAACTGTTTACCCATCACAACCCGTGAACTATCGGGTGGTGGATCCAAACAATCGCTTGAATTTGTTCGATGCAATGGTTGACTAGTAAGGTGGAAGAACAATGCAATTGCTATGCAACTGCTGTTGGTGAATTGCATGATCAGTTCTATGAGTTGTCAGTCAGCGATTCGACCGGTCGTTCGGGCTCCGGTGTATACGCCAAATTCCAAGACGCAGATGGTCGTTGGATGCTCCATTTCAAATTCTCCGTTTAATCGACCTGTTGTCAACAGCCGTTTCGACGGACTGCTTGGTGTACGTCACGCGCCAGCTACCACAATGTATAATATCGCGTGCATTGTTTGATTATTGACCGCTTTTAAATCTAAGCACTGTCGAGAGCGTTCTAATCTGGCGTTTCCTGGTGCGGCAAATTTAATTTTGTTGGTTCTACTTCAGGCTTCTCCCAGACCTCTTGTCTAGCTTTGGGCAACTGACTACATCCAGCTCACGTGACTTAGTAGGTCACTGACTAAAGCATCAGCATAGCGAAAATGATTACATCCGCCCATAGTGAACGACGCTGTGAAATTGATTGCGTTCCCAATCCCATCGTTCCTACGTGATGGTCAGTGTTTCCTTTTGCACATTGATGCAGGTCATGTGTCAGGAGAGGTGGGATTAACTGGTGGCGGTTTCGCTTATCTCTGGTGCTACCCTGGATGTAACCTGGCCATCGAGATGCGTTACTTATCTGATTGTGTGGAGCCCTTTCATGCCCTGTCTAGTTGCTCAGTTTGTCTCCTTATTTTGACCTGCTTTCGCAAACCATGCATCAGTCGGTCGTTTGAAATTTAGTGTCTCCGTATGGAGTTGTTTAAACGTTTCTAATCAGCCGTCTCGTTTTCATCGTCTTGGGTTTGGTGTATGTGGGGTTCACCTTTTCGATATGAAACAAGTAGGTTCACTGCAGTTAGCTTCTACCGTGTTTATGTGAATGCAAATCTAGTCGACTGAATACACCGTCTGTGTGCGATCTCTTTTGAACATGAGGCATAACCGGCTTGATCAGTGCAGTTTCTCGCGGTAAGTTGCTAAATTCAATAGTGCCTGCAAGTATGCTAAATACTGTTTCCGATTGGCCGTTCACAAATGGCCCACAGCTTCACATGGAGTGAATAATGAATAAAACAACATTCTTGCTCCTCTTTGGACGTTCTCGCTTGGTCACGGCTTGCACATCACGGTTACCCATTGCGCTAAATTGAAGTATGTGAGACTCCCACCACAGTATCCACTCACTCCATGCAGACTAATGGATAGGTCAAGAGATCTACCTGTGGTTGTGAGCACTCGTCATTAATTTTAGCCTACTGCCCTTTATTACAAGTTTTTCTACAATGGACTCCGGTTGATAACTTATCATGTGCACATGTGGTCGTTCTGTCAGTATCCTAGTGCACGTACAACCACGGTCTGCATGACAGTTACCAATGGATGGTGCGTTTCTGATGATGGGTTTCTTAGTTAACTTTTCTCGCGTAAGTCAATGGACAAACGTGTAGGCAAGTGGATTACTGTGCACGATCGATAGTGCTTAGCTCGTTGCGTGAGTAATATTGTGAAGTCGATGCGCAGTTATTTATCTGGCTTATAGGCTGGTAATAGTTCGATGACTGCGTTGTTGGCCTACCAGCCCGTCCGTTATTAAACGACACCGTATGGTCTTTTCTTCCTAGAAACTGTCTAACCTAATTTACCTGAAATCGTAGTGTAATCATTAATCAGCTTCCACGAATTCATCGGAGCTCTTTAAGAATGCCTACACTCCGACTGAACGATACTGTGAGCCTCCACATCTTACGGTGTGATTTTCAATCTGCGTTACTCACAATCTTCAGTTCCGGCTCGTTGGAAACTTTTCGAATCTGGCGAGCGCTGTCGACGGCGTAGTTTTAGTCGGGATGTGATCACTTCATTATTGTTTCTAGGAAATGATCGTCTGAAAGGGTGGATAGTTTTGTCCATCATAAATCTTTCGTACTGTTTAACACTTACCAGGGTTTCTCCTTGCGACCGCCGAACTTCCTATAGTGAATGTATGGCAGAGGTTTGGTCGTTACTGCTGCTACAATCAGAAAAATATCTTGTTTATGGAAGGTGAGATTTCTGTTGGTCGGTATCCTGACGATTCTGGTTCGTTTGAATTTCTATTCTCCAACTGTGATAGCATTCGTTTTGTAGGTCTTCCGTTAATGTGAACGACGTCGCGTGTGCTGCAGTGCTCGGGATTAAACTTGTGGAAATTGTTTCAGCATGTCATGGGTAGATGCGCTCTTCGCTGACGTCAACTGCGCTTGAAAATATCTACGACTCATATTGAACGCATAAACTTAACTATCACCGATTGTCGTGAAAGTTGAATACGAACAGTGTATGCAGCGTGCCAAAACCTGCTCAGACGCTGTCGTGCGTCTGTTTATGCTCGATTATGGTGTTTTCGAATTCCTAGTGCTTGATCTACAGTGCACGAAAACATGTCTGAGACTCCGCTTTCTTACGTCGCGTGCAGGTTTCAGCGTGAGAATGGGCTTTTCTGCTTCGCCGACCTGTACGTTTTAATTCGGATCGAAGACTGACGTTTCCTGGCAAACGTTGAGCAATGATTTCATCGCTGCCACCATTTCTTCCAACTGGTTTTCTTACCTGTTCCCTCTCGTTATACCTGGTCATTAGTCTTCCTGGAACTCAGACCAAAAGCTGTCATTGTTCATGTGTCTGTCCGTTGACGGTGCTCGCGATCCTTTGTTTCGATTAGTTTGTTTGATCCTGTGTGGTCACTTATAGTCTGCTGAAAAGCGACTGCCAGGAAGCTCCAGTCCATCATGTTTCCCAGTGGCGAGTTGTCCTGGAAACGAATTTAAGGTGTCGGTGGACTGGCATATTCCGACTACCGCCCTTCAATGCTAACTTTTACTGTGGCAGGATAGTCGTTTTGATCGCCGTTGAGTTGTTCACTGCCTGCTGTTTGTTATGCTACTCACCAGTGAAGACGATCAAGTGGTGAGTATGTAACTCGTCCTATTGTAACATTATCAAGTCTGTACAAAACTATTCTCATTTGTCTGTATTCATTTCGTCCAGTTGTGCTGCACATTTTTCGATTTGAATATACGCGTGCATTTCCTTCAAACAATCGCAACTTGAAAAACCCTAAGCCTGCCGTAAATTGTGCATCTGTTTTTTTCAGTGCGCAGATCAAACAGTTGAAGCCGAGGTGTCAGTGGGTTCGGAATTCGGGCAGCTGACAATAGCACGCATCACTAGTCCGTAAATAAAACAAGCGCATGCTGTGAGAGGCTCGTAGCGTCTTCAGATGGCGGCTTTTCCTTTATGGCGATTTGTGTGACGAGTCGTCGTTGCTGTCGGTAGCTTGTGTACATCTTGATAACTGTTAAGAAAACCCGATTGATTGAGATGGTCGATGGTATGGAAGCCGCCTTCGTGTCCGAATGTCAAACGTCTTCGACTCCTATATTATCGCCCAGGAACCTTGATCATTCAGTAGGCCTTAGTCTGGCCTCTTAAACTTATGGAGTAATGCACTGATCGGTCTCGCGTTACCACCCCTGCCTAATTATCGGCTCAAACGCTGTAGGGAAGTCGTCCCAATGTTCAAGAGGATTGTCCCCATTTCGGTTAGTGTAGATTACTAGGATCATCCTTCAGAGTTTAGGTCAGCTGTTGACAACCGTCATTAGCATTGGGATAACTAACGTACGAGAATCACGTGAATCTATTAAACTCGTCATAGTGATGGCCTTAATGTCCGCAAAACAAGTGGTCGTGGATCTGTCGTAGGTCAATTTTTCGCCCTGTCGAATTCCGGGTAGACCCCGCCGTGCCGCTGTCCAACGGTCGATTTTCCCCCCTGACTATTGATGTTCGGAATACGGTGGATTTTCCCACATTCCAAGAACCTTTCTTACGAACGCGAGAGCGCGCTAACCCGGTTCTCCTATCAGAGCTCAGCAAGTGACCCGCCAACAGTCATAAGCTAGCTGTCGCTTGCCGCGTTTTGTTTATCCAGTTCGTTCGATTTTGCCATGGGCAGTACGACGGAATGCTAGCTTATGCTTCCTCCTTTTTGTGTGACCGGTCGCGGTGTTGTTAAGGCGTTGATGTCCGATTGTTGGTTGATGTCCAGTGAAGTCGTTTCCTGTCACAATTCAGTATTTGCTCAGGATGTTTTTCATTGACTTCCCATAAATTCATTGCTGACTATTAACACTGTTGAGGTTATTTGGTGCGTATACTATTATCATCCGCGGCGAAAGTGAAGAAAATCAAACAAGTTTATATTTCAACCGCGGGTTTTTTTGCCGCTTCAATACGTGAGGTGCACCTTGTTTGTACGACAACCGAGGTCACTGTCATTCTGTGATTGCGATGATTGAGTATAAATCGAAGTGAATGATACAGAACGTGTGCAAGTGTTTGGCAACCCATATTTACGTTTAGTCCTACTGATCGGGTAGCACCGAGAAGTTGGTAGTGATTTTAGGAGGTTGGTCTTTACTGACTCGGTTCATGTGGATTCGAACTAATTGTTTGTAACGTCGTGCACTATGAATACCGCAGTCGACCGCTGTAAGGTGCGAAATGGTCGAGTGGTGTCTTGATGTAGGGTAATAAAAGCAACCGTCGGTATGTTTACCATGGTGGACGGCCTCCATACCTCCAGCTGGGATCCCTATAGTGCACGCGTTTGAGGACGTTCAAAGTTGTGGTTTGTCGGCGCTGCGCGAATTAGAGGCAGTGACGTTCCGTAATAAAAGCCTCAAGGAAGCCGTCTTACTGGTGCCCCTTAGCTTTCCGGTTGCTACTTGTTTTAAAGCGTTCAGATGTGTGAGTCGCGATGGGCTGTTCCTGATAACGTACTCGTCTTATGACAGTCGACTCTTTGGTAATTGGCTTCGTTTCCCTACTCAGTTGAATGCCACGTTTAAGCAATCCGAAAGTGATCGGACTTCTGTAGTCTATTTCAGTATCCATTTTACATAAGTTGAATGCATTGCGATGTCATCAGGGACGTTCGGTTAGCGGAACTTTGCATCGAACTGACGTGTTGCCGTCCTGGACATGGGCGGCCCATTTAAGTGCTGGACAGCAACTTCTGTGGATTGCGACATGAACCATGAGAACTCCAGTCTGGATAGTGAATCTCTCAGATCGTTTGATTGATTCCACATGACGGGTGAGTGACTGTCTGAGTGCGAAGTTTGTGAGCTGTCGACGTGGCTTCGTAGTTTAGTTGACAGAACAATCACCTCGTCTGTGCCTGCTATTTTTGTCGCTATGTTTGAATCCAGCCGAAACCTAGATTTTTTGTAATCTGAGTTATTGTGATTCATATTAGTCTCTTTGTCAGGGTTTCGCGCTTTCAGGTTTATGTTTGTCAACGCGTTAGACGTCTTCCTACTTCCAAATCGGAGAGGTCGGTTGCTTATGCCGTGACTGGTCATTTTTATGGGGGTTAATCACAAACATTGCCAGGTGTATCCGTGTTTGGTGCCCGCGATTTGCCCCAAAGGCCAAGAGAATCGACCCGCATTTTTATGGCTGGAAGGCTTCTTAACGCAGTTTGCTACAAGTCGCTGCATATATTCGCAAAGTAGGTTGCATTTTGAAATAAAAAAAAAAACGATTTAAGGATCGAGAAGGTTTGGTTGCAATAGAAGGATGATTTCAGAAATATTCCAGTCCCCCTGTTCGTGTGTCTCTGGGGCGTACGCTTGCGATGACCACTAAAAGAAAATGTAGGTGAGACGGACGCAATAGAAATTACATACGCAGATGAATTGTCAGCTAGTTTTATTATCGTACTATACACAAGTCTGGAGACGGACTGGACGTCGGAAACCGACCGATGAACTCGATCAATAAAAGGGGGGAATAACAGTTATATGAAACGGTTGTTGTTTGCTTGAGTTTGTTTCTTCCTAGACGGCATGTAAAACAGCAGCTAAGGACGATTGTTGGTACACCTGCATCACTGACTGGCTTGTGGCCACATCAGATGTGTATAATTGGCGACAGTATATTCTGAATCATATCTGGGTAGAGCTATAAGAAACTGGGCTTGATATCGATTTGCTCATCATACCCGTCTCATTAAGTCCCAGGCCATCCACCCTGCTGTCTTAACAGTCACCTCCGGCAGGCTTGATAGTAAGCGCTGGTTAACTGAACCCCATACTGTTCGTTTGGTGTTTTTGGCTGGAACGGGCAATGTCCCGCAGCCAACGGTTGTCAAAAATAGGCGAATTACGGAAACCCATGACACGAAACAGTGAAGTTTCAATAGCTTACAGGAAGGCCGCCCAACCAGTGACGCCATACACCCTCCTCTTTGGGTGGGGTGTGACCCCGACGATAAGGGTGCCCAGGTTAGCAAATGCCAGTCCGGACTTGGTTATACGTAGGGAGGGCTCTTCTGCAACACACTTGTCAACTGTGGTAATACTATCAGGATAAACAATTTCCATTATATTCAGATTGTCATCCCGGGCTGAGTGTAAGCACAGCCTTCTGTTGGTCTTGAAACAGTTTGCAGCTAAACGGCGGTGGTCTATTTCTGTCGTCAGACGGTCTGGGGCACCTCGAATCGCTCATATGTTGTCACCAGTCCTCACAGTATTATCAAGTTTTTCGCGCCCGAACCTACTTCATATGTTGACCACCGAGCTGCAGCTTCCACTTAATTCATCGCTGACAATCGAAACGTATGGCAAATGAAGAACTGACGTTCGTAGGGAGTGTGCAGTTCAGCGAAGTGTGTGACGAGGTTCTGGTGCTGAGTGGTGTGTATACTCTATTCGTCCCGAAGATTATCACCAGTATGGTACTCCCACCCAGCGCCGCTAATGCCTTGGAGATACCAGTGACCCAGAACATGCTTCGTGCGGCCAGGCTACGCTCGTGTAGTTATATTATGCATTCTATTAATCACAGCAAGCCATAGGTCATGTGAGTGCAGCTCTCAAGTTACAGGAGCATTCCTGTTATTTCCAGAGACTCGCCAGCAAATATGAGTGCAGTCGGAATGTCCTGCAAGTCTTGCACTTAAAAGATGCAAGGGTCATCCCAGACGAACACCTCTAATCTGTGTAGAACATTTCGGGCCCCTTGCGATTCAGCAGATTAAAGCGGTGTCGTCTGCATACTCGAACTATGTCACCTGGGAGCATTTCCATTCCAGGTTCACACTCTGGGGTCTCGTTCGTGTTAACATGAATAGGAGTAAGATCGCTGGACAACCTTGTCGCATCCTACCTGAAATAATGATGTCTGAAGATAGACTGGTCTGTCCTAACGCGGTCCAAATTCCAAATGCTAATTGCTTTCCGGTTGTTCACACACTTCTCGGGAACACCCTCGATGAGCGGTCTCTGTCATTTAAATCAAAGACCTCCTGACATCTGCAAAGACAACGATAGTCGACCTCCTGTGTGATTGACGATGTGCAAATATCTGCCTGAGAGCGAGCCTGCAATCATTGCTGCCACAGCTAAAAAAACTGCTGGCTGCCGACAACTCACAGTTCGGCTTGGTCTGCAAACTGCCGCGATTCTGATGTATCGTGAACCAAAATAACTTCTGGACTGTTTGCAAACGAATCATGCGAGTCATTTTGAGACCGCAAGTTGTGTTGACTGAGTCCTGGTCTTTCGGACTGCCTACACTGGCCCATATTTTCCAGACGCCGTGTGCTGCTTGCCCAGGACCGCATTTTTCGACGAATCTCGAAAGAGTTCGTCTAAACTAGATTGCTGTTGATGTTTGAGGCGCCACTTTGTATTAGGTAAAACTTCTTTTTCTAACAGAGCAAAAGCCTCCGAAGCGTAATGAATTGTCAAGGTGGCCGGTTGAATCGTTGTTGGGCATTCTCGGCCGAACTTCCTGTTCTTCGTTTCAGATCACGGATTGACTCGTCGTTGACATCTTAGATTGTCTCGCTCACGTGTGGCTTTCTGCAATCGATCACCTGGTTGATACGGACAAAAGGTTGGACATTCTCAGCTACAGTGACTTCTTTCATCCCAGTGGCGCATTGTGTCCATCAGGTCTTCTCGGGTGCTTCATGAATCCCAAGAGCTTTGTGGTTTGAATTACACCTACTGGTGGATCGTATATTCTGCCGATCTCCTGGACTTTGAGGGATTGAACAGGAACCCAACAGGTTTTGGTTTACCAGGCGTACGTATTGCATGCTAGATATGTATCTGATGCAGCTGGATGTCCGCCGGTCGGGGAGATGCTGGGCTGGAAACGAACTTTGTGACGGGTTTAAGATACCTGTTGCTCTGCTAGCCGGGCTGTTTTGATATGTTATTGGCGACGAAGTGGTCTCCCACCGAAACACAATTTAACTTTGATACGTACCAACGTGTGGTGGGGGTTCGAGCAAGCGCTCCAAATTTACAGTTTTGGAGGTAGCCAAGCTGCCGATGCTGACAGCGACAATCAGTCGCTATCCACGGTTAGCTCGATACTAAAGGTCGCCTGGAGAGCATTTGCCGTCTAGATTTGACGATTAATTACCAGGATCAGACCGTTAGCAACTCAAAGGTTCAGCAAGCGTTCACCCATATTTTCTGGCGAGTGCCGTTTTCTGATTTAAATGTTCCCACGTCTGTGATGATGGGGGGGACCGTCAAGTGGTGGAAAGATGTTTCACCGAATAGAAGTAACTTGTGACAAGGAACAGCTAATTGTCTGAACACTCATGTTTGGTCGCATTGTCCGTGCTAAAGCTATAGATATCAAAATACCTCTCCTTAGGTGAGTCGTGGAATATCAAATAATAATACTGAACACTTCATTAACGTTCTCAAATTGTCCGAATTTTTGGTCGGTCATGATTACGAGTGATGAGGAGGAGGAGGAGGACAGGCAGACCGGATACAGCGAACGGCTATCTAGAAGCGGTAGGAGCAACTGAAAGACGCATCGCTGGTAGTTGAAAGTCAGACTGATAATTTATCGGAGGGATTTTGATGTGTATTTTTAGGGTGACTGATACTGTCGGTGCGCCAACAGGATTGGTATCCGAAGACTGGCGGCGGTCCACTTTTTATTAACCTGCGTATGACGTTCGCAATGGCTATGAGCCTTACCAACAACTTGAACCACCGTTCTTGGCAGCATTGATGAGACCTAATCTAGAAACAGGGTTTTTTCAAAAGTACGCTTGGCCTCAATAAGATGCGGTCATCTGGAATAGCTAACGATGAAACAGTGGATATGTCGGTCGCATTTTCCCGACCTTTTGATAATCGTGTCCAGTAACTGGTCTTGGAGAGTAATACCCGACGCGGTAAGTTCCCAACTGACCTATGGAGTACGTGACAACTATCTCAGTTCGCATTTTTAAAGTATCATTTGTTGACGTATTTGAAATAGTAGGAAATACGCGTTGACAAACGTTCAAGTTGCACACGCGATCAACTCGGCTATTGCTAGCTAGTTGATGGAGACAGCAATTATCAAACAACTAGTCACAACTTCGTCATAAGCCCCATTGCAAAATAGCTTCCACTCTTTCAGATACAGACGGATAGTTTTTTTGACACCAACGATTACTAGGACGGCCGTATCGTCAATATGGCTCGATGACAATATTCGAAGTCTGTTATTTCAAGCGGACTGCCGTTAAAAATGTGTGTGAATGCTCTAGTCTTGAACTCAGTTTATACATGTGAAGTGCAAAACGCTTTCTATACTGGTCAGCCTAGATTTTCCCTCTTTATAGCGCGATCCTTGTGTCTTTTGCAGTGTGGCTAAGCTGAACAGTATCGTCTGTAGTCCACGTCGATCAGCTTAACACCTAGGATAAACTGCACATGGGTATCATCAGACTCCCCAGATGCACCTTCCAGAATGTCATGTATAACAATTTTGAACAAGTAGGGTAGTTGTGAACGTCTCTGGCAGTCATCTGTCCAATTAATAGACGTCAAAAGTTGTTGCTCATGAACTTTCATCCTGCTTGATAGGTTAACATTTCCCTATGAGTCCTTTCTTAATGAGTCACCTTCGGGATAAGCTACGAACAGGCGATCTGTAAGTCTAAAATTACAACAACCATTGTTTGCCTGTATGGGTATCGAGGTTGCAGGTTTCACCACGGGGTGAAAATGCAATGAATGCACTCGTGACCAGATGGAACTCTTATTCGGATAGGTTGGGTCAAAAAATTATCAGTTCGGTAGTCAACTTAAATGTCACGATGTCTCTGTTTGTCATACAGGCTTCAGGTACTCTATCTGAAGATGAGGATAACCCGATAATTGCCAATCACAGGACACCTCTTCTTCCAAAGTTCCTTGGATGCATTTTAGCAGTTGTGTAGGAAATATCTGACCATCACCTTTAGAACAAATGGGTAAACCCTTGTTACGCTTCAGCAGCTTAAATTCCAGAGTAATTTGTTTTCGTGAGAAGCCATCAGGAGCGTGGCATCTGATAACCGTCGTCTACACAATTGTGTCCAGGACAGTTTAACCGCTCTCAAAAATGTTCATCCTATATCATTTCGCACATCCGGTTATTTGTCACTAAGGCGTACGGTTTCGTCTGCACGAGGTCGACCGGTACCAACACGATGTTAGAATTGTGTTGATCTGTCATCGCTCAAACAGCTCGTTCCATTGCTATTGTATTCGGCGCTTTTGGTTTCAAGGTTCAATAACTTGACTAGATCCAATTTTTGTGTCGCTAGAGCTCCCTCAGTCACTACTTCCTCATTGTCTCCCTTCATGTTTACTGCGATTTTATCCGGAATTCGGGAGGTTACTCCAATTGCTGCGACAAAAACAATTTGTTCCTCAGCGTTATCTGTCAAAGATTTCTCACGTAAAACTCCCCACCTCTTTTCCGCATGAAGGCGACAAAGTTGGGTATTCGAGTCATTCGTTAGTACGATAATGTACCCGAAGCTAGGTACGTACAAGTCTCACTTGATAATGAGGGGCTGGGCTAGTCTGAGGACATTGAAGAAGTTGATATTTGTTTCCCACCGCCGACTCGCTCAGTGAATCTGTTCGTGATTACATTGTATTTCTGAGCAGTACCGAATGTTTTTCGATTGCATAAATCAGGTCGGCATTCAGTCACTGAGCGATCAAAGTACAGCGAACTTCGGTTCTAACGAAATAGCTTTCACCTGAAGGTTCATTCAGTCTCTCTTGGGTCGTATTAGAACAATGAGATTTGTTTTACTCAAACTTTTGAAGCCCAGGAAATTCCCCTCGAATGGATTTATTCTGGTCGCTGCGTACTTTCTTTGCACCCGTTTAGAAGCAGATGAACCCTTGAACGGCATGCGTAAACTAAACTTTGCACTCCACTGCTGTATGAAGGTCTGTCAAAATTACAGCTGACGAATGCAATCTCGTCCGTGCGCTTGCTGAAAGACCACGTAACTCACGTGACAATGGGAAAATAGTCGACGATTTTTCTTTTGATTCCAGTGAAGTATGTTGGCTGCCCGTCTCGTTTTTGCTCGTATTGCCCTTCCTATCTTACATGGATGTGATGGACAGGTCTGTGTGTTGCATTGACCTAGAATGCTATGCAGACTAGGACTTAGGTCCTTTCATGCACAAAAATAGATAGGTCAAAGGGGAACAGTCAGGCCAAGTGAAGTTACGCTTATAAGGTTGTGTGCCGCAATACTGATTGCGTAGGAGTGATTTATCAGACGGGCACATTGTTATGAGCTTACAGAAGTATTTCTCTGCTACACTGCCGTCCTCTGCAGTTGAAATAGTGGAGTTGGAAAAGATACTTCCATAAACTGGACAGTTTAATCGTCTGACGGTTGGCTGTGACCGCCGGCATGTTGTTCAGTACGGTCGAAAAACTTTCGGTATAATCCGTAAGCTCGACGTAGCTCCCAGTATCTGTGCTGTGCGCAACATACTGGAAAATCCGACAGCTGTGTCGTGTTCACTGCTCTCACGGGTTAGGCTAGCCAGTCATTACTTGAGTAATTGGTTTCAAGTAGGATCCCCAAAGAAAACTAGACTCTGTGGCCGCGTAAGTTACTGTTGAGCTAAAGACTTTGGGTTCAAAGTCACCTCTGTTGTGATAGACCGGTTTGTTCGCTAACTGAGATCACGATCACGGGTGAACATCATGTAGCATTGTGTCTGCTTTCTCTGACGGATAGGTAGCGAGCTGTTCTGGTGGGGTCTGTCTGGAATCTGGGAGTGCATGTGTGCTCTCTTCGAATCACATATTCACATCACTAGTGTTGACGTTCTTTCGAATTCTTCTTTGTATAATGATATGGATCAGCGGTTTTTTCTTAGGCTCTCTGGTGACAACGAAGCTGAATCTCGCGGTCAAATCGGAATTGTGATCGTATCAAGCAGTACGGCAGATCCAAACTTGCGTGGTTAGACCCCGATGGATGTTCGCTTCCTTGTCGTCAGACTTGGTCAATTGAACCAAGGTCTATCGCTACATACCTCAACAGGCAACTGTTTAGACGCTATCAAGAATGCAGTTTACGATGCTCCTTTGATGCTTCAAGACATGTTAGCCACCCAGACATCATTATGCTCGCTGGTGATACAAAGACGCAAGTCGATCGTGTTACAACAGAAGAGAAGCGCTTGGATGCCATGTTTGCTGTCTGGACGTGACGCACTGACAATGGCGATTGGCTACAGTTATGCGCACCCCGTAGGCTCCGTATAGTTAGGTTGCGCAGCTCAGCACACGGAACAGCAATACGTCATGCTGCGACTGCCTTGTGGACCCAGCTGTGGATGTTACTTGACTGTATCGCCATTTGCCATTGGCGGTGCCACTCCATTGAAGATTGCCGTTCACTCTGTAGCGAGAAGCTTGACACAGACCATGCCATTATTCTTGTACTCTTTGTTTTATTGTTTGCTGAGAGCCCACCGGCTCACAAATATAAGGGGTCTGTTTGAACATTGAGCGACAAGTGTCTGCTAAACGCTTATCGTGCAGCTCTGGCAGTCAGCTTGTGGAGTTGTCTAAACGAGCAATGGGCAGTAGTTGCGATAGCTGTTCGACCTAGTTACAAAGCAATCCTCCGCAAACTCCGAACCTTTTGCCGTAGCTCTTTCCAAAGACGGTTATGAGAAATTGTCATCTGAACTGACCACATTATTCCGTAGGAAAAACGAACGAATGGCACCTTTAGACAATCGTCTCCATCTTCCGTGAAAGTGCGAGAACGTCGTGAGGACCACATAAATATTAGTCATTTCTAGTCGCGTCCAGTACGAAGAGAATAGACTTTTCAACTTGGTTGCGGATGTGACAGTCGTGTTTTCATCCTGCGACGGACGCTGGAACATCGGCACTGTTTTCCTCTCCTGATACTCGTGTTATTTTTGAACCCGACGACTGTTTATTCCCTTCAGTTGCGTTATGTCTCTGGAACCGTTCCTAACGCAGAAGGGTCCAAGGGGATGTCATTTTTTTGAGTTGTATGCTCATTCAAAATGCAGTGTGCATTTAGGATGGGTGCTCTAGGTGTCCTTCATTTCAACTGACGTTCGTCTGGAGTTTATTTCCCCCAACATCCTCTGTAAATGTCATGGATGGGAATGCGGAATAAACGCTCAGAATTTTGAAAGATACTGGGGTTGAGCATCTGCTCTATTGTAATTTGACAAGCATCGGGTTTTGCGACCGGCATTGCCTTACCTAGTTCTTGTTCTGATGACACAGACCATGTTTAACGGATTAAATGATGTGGCTGGTGTGTTTGCACCTCCAACGTGTTGGGTGTTTCAAGATTGGATTGGCCTTGATTCTACCCTTGTAGGCAGATCGTTCGAGACTGGTCCCAATTCCCTGGGTGGTGTCACTTAATCAACATATGTTATTGTTAACAAAGGTTCCACGGGGGTAGTATGCGCACATAGTGCTTTTCTAAATCTTGGTCATCCGTCGCATCACTAAAACCAGTAAAAGGAAGATTTACGATGCGTGTTCATGCTGACTTCTGCTCTTAAGATCATTCGTGTGACATATGTACCTAGGCTCTCGATAGTTGATCACCGTTGTCTCTGTCAGTTATCCCGCATCAACTAGGCTAATTGTGTGAGCAACGCGACAGTCTAGCAATGCGTGTTTGGGTAATGTGCAGGTTCGTGACTGATAACCGAAGTGATGAAAATGTTCAATGTGCACTGATTGGATCATGCATTTCGTAAACCACTGAAGCGTCTGTCGCATCGCATGCTATTCCATGCGACTGCTGATGGTCGGGAAAAACCGCAAGACGGCCAGACGATGCCCTGATCATGGACTGTGAAAATGTCAACTGTCTCGATGTGCGAGTAGGTAGGTGCCACTTGCCAGGATGAGGGAGTTCGCAACCATCTGCTCCGCTGATCGGAAAAACTATCTGGTGTATCGCAGTTGACAAGCTCGCATCTGTATATTTGCTAGTTCCTCACGAATGTCTTTTTTGCCTGAACAGTTACTTTTTGTGGGCTACCGTCAGAATCCATAAACACCCAAATCGTAGCACCCGTGAATGCTGATAATGGCGATATTGATTTTGTTCGTTTCCAATTGCGTTCTCGAGGCGATTTTGACACCGAAAAATCAGTTGTAAAATATAGATTATTTGCAGCGCTTCCTTTCGGTGAGCTATTGGATCCACCTCACTAACAGAGTCCTGTTCTGTCTGTCTCTCGGTCATATCTTCAACCTTCATTAGCAAATATGTTCTTGGCATTTATTATAACTAAGTCTACATCAGCATGCTTCTCACAGCTGAGTTCTAGTGACAAATCAAGAAATCGCATTCGATCTTAAACCTGTCCGCCTTACGTCCCAGCTCGCCATTGGACCTAGGACATGGGGTATCTTAGTCTTACTAACTTATCATGACGTTAGCAGTTGATGACCGTTTCCGGAAGCACATCGTTCCACTTGGCAGAGGTAATGTCCATAATTTGTTTCAACTTAAGTGTTGACATTCGAGCACTGTATACAAACAGGTGTCATTCGTGCTCTTGTAGTTAGTTCCCTTGAAAATTGTGGATGATACCCTTATCCCCTGGCTGTATTTTACACGTCTTGTTTGATGGAAAAGTGACGCGAACTCTGGTTTTGAATATAGTGTGAATATGTGGCATAGTTTTTATGGTGTTGATGGATTTGTTCTCGCGAGGTCATTTTCACATAACTTCGACGTACCTCAACTTCCAATAGTGGATCCATCATCGATGTCCTACCATAAGCATCATGTGGTGTGTTGGCGATATATGAACGCCTTCATTTCTCCAAAGGCATTTGGTTTCACCTCCGTACTAGGCGTATTACGACAAAATCAGGTAGCATTGCGATCCTTGCTTACTTCACTGCCAGCTCGATTTCCATCTTTGACATAGTGTGATGGATTATCAAGCCGGAGGTGCGAGTATTCCAACACTTGGCGGAATACCTCAACGCGGGGAGGTACGTCCAAAAGCCCACAGCGAGCGGATCGGGGACAGCGTGGGCGACCGGATGAGTCATCGCTCGACTGATCGGATCAACGGGCGAGGCATGGCAGGCAAAAATAGGATACTCGGCTAGATCGGGGGCGCGATTATTCCAACACTCAAAGGAATATCTCGACACGGTCGTAGAATACGGTCAAAGCCCACAGTGGATAGATTGCGGACAACACGAGCGACCGGACGAGCCATCGCTCAACAAGATCGGACTAACGGACGAGGAGTGGCAGGCGGAAAACCCCCCGGTAGAAGGCGCCGATCACACACGTAAACCGGGCAGAAGTGCACACGACGTGTGAGCGGAAACCTGGGCGTGTTGTGGACTGGAATGATGACTCATAAACGCGAGCGCATGCGTAGCGTGGTAACTATCGTGTTGGACAATAAAGATTGTGCTTTATTGGACGCCTCTCGCTACAATAGAGCGACTTATTAGAAGCAAGGCATCAAAAGATACCAGTTTCGTCCGTGTTGTATGTCTACTGTCGTAGAGATCAAACACTTGAGACATGATTTCTGCCTTCGTTGCGTTCGTTCTTACCACTTACTAATCACTAACTTACCTTGTTTTAACTAACTAGTTGAGGCTATCATGATCATGTTCTCATGCTTCTGTTGGAGGTAATTTGCTTGAGACATACTGACTAACGGCCGATGCGTATCGACAGTTTAAATATGCAACGAATGTTATTGTTTGTGTCATCAGACTTGCAAATTAGATCCACTTCTTCAAACCGCCCAGATATTTAGACAAACTGGTGGGCTAGCTCCGGGCGCGTCCCCAGTCTGCGGATTGGGAAACGGCTTTCTGCGTTGGGGTGGGGGTGGGGGAACAACAACTGCGAAATAAGCCAAATCCTCGCGACGAATAAGCACTCGCCGACAATGTGCAGCGGGCACTTCGAATGGCTTGATTCCATTCGAAGGACGTAGGAACCAAGTTGGTCACCGGTCCACGCAAACAGAGGCACACGTCTCAACAGCCCTGTCGATGTTGGACTCCCTGGCTAGTCAGATTTATCACATCAGATCCGCCCCGCGCTGGTGAGTCCACAAACTGCTGTGCTCCCTCTATTACAACCTCCTTCAGGGTTCATTAGGCATACCAGATGGATGGACTCCATCTGATGAACTGTGAACAGAACCACTACTGGCCCCCAATAGACTGCAATCTCCGTGCTTCGTCCCGCTGGCTTGTGGATTAGGTTCCTTTTGAACCAAAGGCTCCGGGTGGGGCTCCTCAAGCCAACTCCCTTCACAATCATGAACTCATTTATTTCACTTATGAATTTTCTTATACCTTCCTATCACAACTATCTGGTCCGGTTGTCGGTGACCGATTTTGCTCCCACGTCAACGTCTACTTTACTAAATCACTCTGTTTCCTATCCCAATCTTTTGTCAAACAACTCTTTACATGATGACCTCCCAATCCTGTTTTTGCGCTGACGCAGAGCGCTACCTGGCGACCTCCATCACCGAGTCACTCGTGGGCACAGATTGGTCACATGGCCGTCAGCTATCAGTGGCATGCCTGTTTACAACATTGCAAGTCAATCTGGACTACCTGCGTGGACTTGAATCATGCATTGTTATGTCCCAAGTTCGCTGTGTTCTGGTGGGAGGCCATCCACCATAAATTGACGCATCTAAAGTTACAGAACCACAGGCACTTTGCGCGTCCCAGTGTGTGCATGCCTCTGGTCTAACCCTCCACCCGCAAGACGGTATTTGAGCACATTGGGTTTTTATACGCTATTTAATACATAAATCCGGTACTGCCCCGTGTGGTACGACTACTACTCGTTCAGCTGCCAACCACTGGGTCTCTGTGATCACTG
>LOND01028721.1:14973-47870 GCA_014220965.1 Paragonimus kellicotti | reverse complement strand
TCAAATAACAAGTCTAGAAGAGATATCCGTAGGGAACTGAAACGTAGTCTAAAGGCTGGTCGTGAGGCTTGGTTAGTGGAAAATATTAAGGAAATGGAAACCGCATTTGCCTCAGGGAAAATCGGTAAACTGTTTAAGCTGATCCGCGCCACCGGTCCCAGGCGACCGTCGGTCAGTGAAGCTATCAGCGAGGTAGATGGTACACTAGTCTGTAATAAGTCCAGAAGGTTAGAGCGTTGGGCAGAACACTTTGAGGGTCAATTTAGTTGGCCTGCTGCTTCTATTGCGTTGCCGCCACAGAACTTGTGATGTAGCACCCTGGTCGGTAGATTTGGAACCACCCACTGAGACTGAGGTTCGCAATTGCCTTTCGGCTCTCAATCGTAATAGGGCTGCTGGCCCAGATGATCTCGTGCCGGCACTTTTCAAAGAAGGTGGAGAGGCGTTAGTAGAGGCATTGACTCAGTTGTTTCAACTTGTGTGGACGACGGAGACCATCCCTCCGTGCTGGGGTCACTCGATAATAGTTCCCATATTTAAGAAAGGAGCTCTCTGCGAAAACCATAGAGGGATTAGTTTGACCCCAGTCATTTCAAGGGTTCTAGCATCATTATACTTCGTCGACTCACTGCAGTTCGGGAAGTAAACATTAGGGAAGAACAGGCAGGGTTTCGCCCTGGGCGGGGTTGTATAGATCACATTTTTACCCTTCGTCAAATTCTGGAGCAGCGTCATGTGTACCGCCGGCCAACAATCGCCGTATTCCTCGACTATAAAGGTGCGTTTGATTCGGTGGACCGATCTACACTTTTAGAGTCGCTTAGACGTAGGGGTGTACCGACTAAGTATGTGAACATACTGTCGGCGCTTTATTCCCATACTCAGCTCAGGTTAGGGTTTACGGTGAACTGTCTGACAGTTTCAGCACCAGGAGCGGCGTACGTCAAGGCTGTCCCCTTTCGCCATTTTTGTTCAATTTCGTCATAGACGAAATAATGGAGGACTGTCTGCGGCACTCAAATGATGCCGGCGTGGACCTCCTACCTGGTGAAAGACTGACTGATCTTGATTATGCTGACGATAAGGTATTGCTGTTTGACAACTTTCAAGCGGCACAAACAACTAAACGCTATTTCGCGTTCTGCTAAGTACTTCGGAATGCGCTTTGCAGCCTCAAAATGCAAAGTGCTTCTGCAAGATTGCTGTGATTACGTAGATTTAATGTTAGATAATGAAGTCATGGAGTTGTTGACCGGTTTGTATACCTGGGAAGCTGCATCAGCGACGGCGGCGGAGGTGTAGGGAATGAAATAGAAGCGCGTATTTCCAAGGCTAGGGCGGTGTTCGCTAATCTGAGACACCTATGGCGACAGAGAGGTATTTCCCTAAAGCTTAAGGGTCGTGTATATCAAACAACAGTGAGGGCCGTATTACTTTACGGCAGCGAAACTGGCACTCAGGGTAGAGGACGTGAACCGTCTCCAGGTATTTGACCACCGATGTCTGCGTTCAATCGCTCGTATCGGGTGGCACCAGCGAGTAAGCAACGAGGAGGTTAGGAAGCGGGTGTTTGGCACTGATTGTCAAACGAGTTCTTTTGTTCAGTCGCTACATTTGCACAGACTTAGATGGTTAGGTCATGTACTAAGGATGCCAGCTAGTCGTTGCCACACCGAGCACTGTTTGCGGACGCTGCGGCCGCAAGGTGCGAGGTGGACAGATGATGACCTGGCGTAGACAAATGAAATCGTTTACGAAGGGGTTGGTCACTGTAGGTCGGGTTCGTCTCCCGGGCTGGGGCCCTCGCGACTCACAGAGTCGGTGGCTTGAGACGTTAGGTGAGATGGCGGCTAATCGAGCTCAGTGGCGTGAATGTTGTTGTTTGTCCGAGTTGTCTGTGAAGTGAGTGCACTTAATGATGCGGGGCAGTGAAAGCCGTAAGGAAGCTGTCTTGCTGATGACGCCTTTCACTTACAGCTCGGTTGTTTGTTTGCAAGGTGTAGGCGCCTTGATGTTGTATGTTTGAATATAGACGTAGCTATTTTTAGTAGTTAGGTCCACTTCCCCTCCCTCCTCTTTTTCTTCTTTCTTCCTATATAAGTTTTTTTTCTTTCTTTGTTCTTCGTGGTTGTGTGGCAGTCAAGCATCAGTGTGAACCACTGATGTATTGCTGTCTATGATGATGATGATGACTTATCCCCTCTGCCGAAGACATGCAGACCATGCTGAACAAGGTGAGTGACCGGGCTGGTTTGTATGGAATGCGCTTCGCACCTTCAAAGTGTTACTTCAAGACTGGGGCATTTCCACTCCTACTTTCTTTATTGCAGGTAATCCGCTTGAGACTGTGGACAGTTTCACCTACTTGGGTAGCATTATCTCGTCAGCTTGTAATATTGCTGATGAGATATCAACGAGGATAGCAAAGGCACGAGTTGCCTTTGCCAACCTGCGTCATCTGTGGCGTCGAAAAGACGTTCGATTGTCGCTGAAAGGAAGAGTATATAATGCTTGTGTACGTTCTGTTTTGCTCTATGGTTCGGAAACGTGGCCTGTTCGCAAGGAAGATATCAACAAGCTTGCTGTATTTGACCATCGTTGTCTCCGCCAAATAGCCCACATTAAGTGGACTGATCGCGTGAGCAATGCGGCAGTTCGCCGGCGCGTATTCCGGAACGCTCGGGATGCGCGATCAATTGGTCAACTACTCACGTTGCACAGCCTGCGATGGTTAGGTCACGTACTCCGTATGCCAGCTGAGCGTTTACCGTACCGGGCATTATATACTGAGACCACCAACAGTTGGGTGAAACCACATGGTGGTCAAGCGACAACGTGGTCACGAAATATGAAGAACCCTGACTGCTCCACTGAGTAAAGTGGGTAGGTGTCGCCTGCCTGGATGGGGTCCTCGTGATCACTCAAACCGCTGGTTAGAGACGCTATCCGAGATGGCGGTGTGTCGCAGTCAATGGCGTACCTGCATCCATACCATTTCTAGTTCTTCAACTTAGACTTCTTTTATAATTTTCAACCTTCTTAGTAACGTTTTCTTCTAGGATATTCCACGTCACTGTTGAGGTGAGCGGCAGCCCGAGCCACAGTACCTTTTGGTCAGGCTCATGGCTGCTATGATGATGATGATGAGTATAACTCGTTCGCAAAGCTGCTCGCATTGAGCTCCGGAATCTTTTACTATAGGTTTCGAGGTCTAGTAGACAGAACGCAGTATCAAAATAAAACAAGCCGCTGCTACCGGGAACTCTCAGAAGCTTTTCCATCTCATCCGAGCAACTGGTAGCAGGAAGCCAGATGTGAGCGAGGTAATCTGCGAAGCCAATGGTGAGCCTATTCATAACCTGCAACGACGCTTAGGACGCTGGGCTGAGCACTTTCCAACAGCAGTCCAACTGGCCACGTTCACTGTTGGCAGCGCTTCCGGATTCAGTCTGTGTTGATTAGTCTGTTGACTTTTCTCTGTCTCCAGAAAAAAATGCATCGTTTGAGATCAAGTTTCTGAAATGTGACAAGGCACCCGGCCCAGATGAATTCACTCCTTCCTTTTTGTGTATAGTGACCCATCTAAGGTTAAGGAGCTGATTGCTGTGTTCCACAAATCCTGTTTCAGTTAAGTTCCAAGTGACTGGGGTTTGACTACCATCGTGCTTATTCTCAGAAAGGGTTCACGCACTTCGTGTGCAAATCACAAAGGATTAGTCTGATTCCTATTGCGTCAAAGTTGCTCGCAGCCATTGTACTTCGTAGACTAAGCGAAACGCGCGAACAACATATCCGTGAGGAGCAAGCTGGGTTTCGCCCTGACCGTGTCTGCATTGATCACATTTTCAGGCTTAACCGGATGTTTGAACTCTGTAACTCATATAGAGGGCCAACAGTTGTTTTCTTGGACATCAGAGGTGTCTTCGATTCGTTTGACAGAGGGACTGTATATAAACGTCTTGGGCAGAGTTGGGGTTTACGGCAGTGTCGCCGACCTTCAACATTTCAACTGGCTGCGATAAGGTTGCTCAGTAGATGAGAATTCAGAATGTGCCCCAACTGACTGAATACGATGTGAATTTGCTCCCAGACACTCGTCTTCGAGACATAGAATATGTAAACTTCATCGCTGTAATCTGTTAAGGCTCATAGGGAGCCCAAAACATCTTAGACGGACTAGGGGCTTCAGATCGTCAGTTTAGTTGAGGCTTTTTTATCTGTTCAGTGCAAGGTGCTGTTACAAGTTTGGTAGGGCTCTGCTGGTGTCACGTTGGAAGTGCATATGTTAGGCGTGTTCTAGTTTATGTTGATAAAGTGACTGGTGGTTAGATTAGATTCATGCACAGCGTTGTTCTAAGATTTCTGCTATTCAAGCTATTACGGCTCAACGTGTAAGATACACTGCCTGCCGACCATCTCTTGGTCAGTGCTTACCGTCGTCACTTGATGAAATCAAACATGTACTTCTTGTCATTCTCTGTCCACATCCCGCCGTCCGTATGTGGTTTTTATTGCCTTTCATTAAGCCACTGGTTTTCCTTACGTGACATCACATCTGACGCGTACATTTGTACTTGACGGGGATGAACCGAATCCGATATCGTTTTACTGGACGGGTACCACATAACGTCGAGTGGTCACGCGAATTAACATGTTTCGAATCGTTAACTATTGACGCTTGATTTTTTTATAGATTGATTTCCCAAACCACGATAAGGAGATGGATTTTGTGTTTTCTTGCTATCAATGAAAGGGGAGATAAAGAAGGAACGGGACATTGAACAGTCACTATGGGGATAAATGGTGGACCCTTATTTTGGTTAGCTTAAACATAGCCACGTATATCTCTCGAATTTGGTGACCGTGGACCCCTGTTCTGGTTTGATAAGTCTCGGTTTAAACTTCACTTCCGAGATAGTCGTACCTGAGCGTGACATTGTAATGGTGGTCGATCTGAGCTACCCCTGACCGCGCCTTTTGCTCACAGCACTGGTAGATACATTTATGCATGTTTTGACATCCGGCTAGGTGCAGAAAGCTGGAACATAAGGGAGGTATCGCACTCTTACACCAACCGTCTCACGACGAGCATGAAGAGAATAGTGAGGAGTTGTTATCAGTGTCATCGGAGAAGTGGCTAACTATCGGCCGATGAATGTCAGACATTGGTCTTTTTAGGGCAAGAATTACGTTTACAGAGTGCGATTAGAACACGTCCATTGTTTGGCATTTTTCGTCATGTTATCTGAGTTCCTTATGGTGGGATAAGTTCTCATCCCATTAGGAGTTGGTGATGTCTACTGTGCTTTCAGCATTATCAAGCGGTTTTGGATGCGCGATGAAAGCGTATTCCAATATACTACGGTGTGATGAATTGTGTCTCATACCGTATATTTTGCTGATGGTTTCGTTCGTCACGTTAACAGTGTGGACTACAATTCAGGATCATTGTTATTCGTTTGCGTTGCTGCTATAATTTCTCAGTTTCGTGTTGGGCCGTGCACTTTTTATAAATCCATAGATGAGGTTATCAAGGTGGAAAATTTGTCTCCGGTAAAAGATCGTTCCAAGCCACGCAGAAGTAAACGCAAAGCGGCCGCTATGGTCAAACCTCGTGTCGTTGCTGAAACGGGAGCCAACCGGGCAACCCGTTTTCACCGGCCTCCATCCGGACGGTTTGCATCTTTTGCTGCTGGTATGGAGGCTTTAAGGGGCGCGAGAGAGACTGCAGTTGTTGCTTCACAGGTCGCAATGAACGCCGCAGCTCTCGTTGAGCAGTATCAAAACTACAACGATGGACAGTATGGAATGGCTGAATCTACGACTTCCGGCAAAATTGGCAAGTTTTCCCCTGATGTCATTTGCAAATTGTTTCGTCCATTTGTTCTTATTTATTTTGGCTTATTATCCAAATCATCACAACAGAAAGAAGACATATTGCGGCGACAGCATTTCGTTTATTCTGACGTAAAACATGCAGGCTATATATGACAGACAAATAGAGGTAGGGTATGGACACGCCGATGTAATCACGACCATGGCAACCCGATAGATTGCCTCAACCACTTTTGTGCACATAACGTCGGCTGGTAAGTTCGAATGAGCATCGCTTCGCAGAAAGCTAATAACTTCGGGTTTCGATTGCGCAACAGTATCTTGAATGAGTTTAATGGGTCAACTTGGTGACCTGTTGTCATGATGTGTTTAGCAATCGATGACGTTGGATTTCGAGCCGTCAGTGCACCAAGTTGAGGCTGGTGCATCATCTGTTGTTTCAACCACTTCGGGATGTGTTCGGCGACTCGCTGTGATAGTTGTCGATCTGTTCTGCCTATGTAAACGTCACTACAGTGAACTGGTACACAACACAGTAGACAGAACAGTTTAACAAACTACTTTCGCGATTGCGGAGAACTGGTCCTCTGGTGGTTTGAAATAAGCGCAACTGCGCAGCCGCATACGTTCGAGCCAGAGCAGACTTTAATTGTGCTTTATGTCGTTGGCTAGATAGTCACCTTTAAATGGCAGAGATAGGAAAACATCCTTCTTTTGGGCCGCAATATGGGTTCCATGCTCTTATTCGCCGTATTATGTGCTTCGATAAATTTATCGGGTTTATCTCAGCAACTTCCTGTTCTGTCTGCAGCTTGTCAGTGGTGCAAGTACACTTGACTGTATGAAACAACCTCTTGACCAAACCCTGTTTGTATGCAATAGGAGCAAAGCTGGAAAACTGAAGATATTGACCACCCCATGTCGCTTTGCGGTGAACTGAGCGCTGTAACGTGCCATCCGCACGTCTAGTAATGAGTACATCCAAAAAAGATAAACTGCTTGTTCGATTCAGCTTCGTGAAAGGGAAGTTGAAAAACAAATCAAAATGGGTAATATAAGTAAAAAATTGATATGATCAACGTATCGTTCGTTAAATAAAGATTTAGCTATATAATTTGAGACTGGCCGCCCAATCTTCCCTTAAAAGATATCCGCTAGTGTTGGGCTGTCCACCTGTTTGTAAGCAAGTTCCAGAAAATCGAAACGTATGTTTTCTGTGTACAATAAAATGAGATCTTCGAGATACTCAAATGAAGCACCTATATCACAATTCTGACCAGGAATAAAATCACAAAAATCAACCCAAAGGCCAGGTCGTGCTTATGATTGATCCCTCTCAGCACAAACAATATGCGTCTGCTTTGTTGACGCTAAGAATATCAATATTCCCAGACAGTTGGTTGCCTGTTTTCAGCAAGTTCATCACTTGAATACCAATGTCTTCAAGTGATGAACCCTCGAGTGATCGTGTGCGTGCGACTTTTGATTGTGGAATCATTTTTTCCGTTTTGTGGTTGACAACACACGAAGCGTTGTCTTATCTGTGTTGTTTGTCCAACTCATCTTTGATATGGGATGTCTCAAGTTTTGCCGGATGGTCACTTTGTTTCAGTTCTTTCCAGAACTCAGAAACGACGTCGTCAACGTCTTGCGGCTGCTGCTAAGTCAGCAGCTCATTTTCCCACAAGCAAAGCATCCCGTCGAAGAACCACAGTATATGGGACTCGAAGGCGCGTTAGACACCGGTTGCGACGGACTCCTCAACAAGCCGCTCCTATCAATTGTCAGCTTGATGGTAGGTCTGGTGATTTACTTTGGTCATTCCGAAATAACTTTGCTCAGACAATCATAGCGACTAACCCTTACGCATTTCACGTTGATGGGATCTCAGGTAACGTGGTTTCGCAGTCGATGCTGATTAAAGCAGCCATTTCTTATGTTCTTTTCTCGTTTTAGGCGGTAGTCCGCAGTCGGATCTTTACCCGTTTGAACCTGAGATGTGTTCGAATATACCGGTTGCCTATCCGGTCATGACTGATTACGAAGGCTACGATTGTCCCATCCGTTTCGAAGGTGACATCCATCCGCTTTATGGGCCTGCCGTTGTCAATCCCGTTGTCTGCGTTCCGGCGCCGAGCAACCTATGTTATAGTTGCTTGTGTTACGCCGACTATCTGGCACGAGCTCGGGCGTGGATTCAGGCCCGAAATGAACAATTATGTCTGGGCTTTCATTTTCCCTTCGAGCCTCCATATCATACGGTTTCTGTGCCACGCAGTACAAACTGGAGTGCACCTTTTCAGTGGAACCCCAGTTAGTTGGGCAATCGGCGCGTTTCATCTTCCGAACGATGAATTGGGTTCTCATTGATCGAGCCCCTCAGGTTCAAACTTTTCGTACTCCTTACTGTAAGCATTCTATGGGCGCTTGCAACTCACGTATGGGACGAATTATCGTCACCATGGCTTCTGTTTATTACACTAGTCATTCCCCGAAATATATTGCAATGCTCTTTTTTAATAAGTCGCTTTGAACAGTAGGCATTTGGGGAATAGTAGCTGTCAGGTATTTATCCGAATATCCTTAGGTCCCATTGGTTGGGTTTGCGATTGCTCATATTTTACTCAATGATTCTTTCGCTGCCAACCGTGTATATCTGGATTATTGCTCAGGTTCGATTTCATGCACACGTGAATCTGTTAATTGTTTGCTATCTACTGGGAGTGGAAGAACAAAGTCAACATCTTGATGTTATTGAAATACAGTACAGCCACTTCCACGTTTTGTACTACATTACGCGCATTCTGTCCAACTGTGGGCAAATTTAAACCAGCATATCATCTGCACCCGGGAGATTGTTGCTAGACAAAAATCACGATTTGTGAAGGGACACTTCCACTATTTCGTAGAGTTGGTTGTCTCATCAATTGACAGCCACACAGTATTGGTTTCTTTGTGAAAACGCCTCGTACCTTAAGGTCATTCGTCACCGACCGCTGCCGCTTGTATTTCTGTCTCCCGAACGCTCAGAATCAACATTAATTTCGACACGCGTCGTTGAGGTCGTTTATACAGCACCGTTCATTATCACCGCTGGGTGTTTTACATAACTACCTACGGGTACATCGTCATTCTAGTATTTTGGTGGTCACCCGATGATGGACGACTGTGGGAAATTAGGATTAATTGTTCCAAGAGATTGAGCAACTAGTGAGGCGTATTCTGGATGAGCTTCAGCAAATGTGACTGATAGACGGAGAGGATCAATCTTTACCAATTGGCCGGTGACAGTCGCAATCAGGGACGCTTCATGTCTACTAAGAATCCGAAGTTGTTGGAAAAATCCTCGCTAAAAATTGTGAATTTTAAATCAGCAGTAAGAAAAGTTCATTTCCAGGTGCCTCCCAACCTGAATTGAAACGTTAACCGTAAGTCTGAATTGTAGAGCTCTTGACGTGTTGGATGATGGTAAGATAAGATTCGACTCAGTGAAGTGGCGAGACGAACATCAACTTCAACTCCGCCTACTAATAAGGAATTTGTGACCGCTTTCCTTATGAAGTATGAAAAACAGGCGATTTGTAGTCTGCAAACCGGTAGAACTCAATTGACGCTGTCGTTTTCTAAATGACTGGGCATCAGAGACAACATGTGGAGTTGTGCAGCGGCTTGCGCTAGCGCCAAATTTCCGGTAATGAAAACATCCCATCTGTCGTATGGGTTTTAGATAGGGATTTGTTCGACGATCAACTGCGTGAACGAATATGGCCAGCCGTTTGGAAGTGTGACTGGGACAAGTGCGCTGTCAACTGATTCAGTTGAAGTTGGATTTATTGAATTTTCTGTTGTTGTTGATGGATCAAGGATATAAACTGTGTTGTGTCTGTAGGAGTGTGTGCTAAATGCGTGAATCTAGTGGTGTTAGTTGCCATCGCTTCGATAACCTTATTTTCCGATGAACATAAGGTGTCCAAACTCTGATCGGGAACAAACGAAAGTGCTACTTGGACGGGACTTGGTAGACGTTGAACAAACAACTGTTTCAGTAAACATTCGTCCCTGGGTTTGTCACTCAGCGAAGTTCGCATATGATGCAGGAGTTGAGAGGTACGACGGCCACAGAGCTGTACGTCGTTGAGCAATTGCTGTAGTCGTTTGTGTTCGGACATAGATACTCGATTTAAAAGCTCCCGTTTCAGAACAGCATATGGAATGAACTGTGCGGGGATTGGTAATGTTCCGAGCTTCGTACATAGCTTCCGGTTGAGGTTCAGCAAACACGTAATCAAACACACCGGTTTGTTTGGTGGTACCATGTTTGCGAAAAATACATTCCGGCTGCAAAAACCATAAAGCTAGGTCCGACTGTCAGAAGCTGGCTGACATTGTTGATACGACTAGGTCCTCACGGTTGCTGTCGTCAATGTCATTCTGATCCATGCTTACAGATGGACGGATGACAATCAGTGAGCGCTGGAGGAATGTTAGGCGGATAGGGCCCGAATTGGTTCCGCGGCGTAAATGTGAAGCAGAGAATTGATCCGAAATCAGGTCGCGGCACCAATTTGTAGTGGTACTCTTAACTGTGATTGTTTGAGCACCCAATAACAACTAATCCCGTCTCAAAGATAGTCACTGAAAAGATGAAATCAATATGTGTGGATCTTTATTACTGGAACTAGTGTACAAGTTTGATGTAGTGGCGTTCGTCGGGATCGTGTCCTGTTCGGTACAGTGGTCTCGATCCGGGTCCAAATGCGTCATACGTGTCCGTGTTTCGACAGTACCGAATCACGTCCGGTTGAAGCATTCCAATTGACTGAGTGTGAAGATGGTGACCACGCGCACATGTGTGTTCCGATGTGGAAGAGAGCTTTAGGGCCGGTGGATATGTGAGAGCGCATATGCAGGTTGAGGCGGCAAACATCCCTTAAACCGAATGGCTTGACCATAGATGCGCTGGGTGAAATGATGCGACAATGGCTACGTTCTGCCACATTGTTGAATGCAAGTTTTTGTTGGACAACTAGGTAAAGGTGCTTGGTAGTCATTTTATGTAGGTATTCGAACGTTATAAGCGGCCAGCCCATCTAGGGTCTGAGATTTTAGCCATTAACTAGGCTGACTGCATCTTGCTATCAACCTGGGTTGCAACTATCCATGATAGTGGGAAGTCTTTTTACCTCTGACAACCGATAAGAGGAGTTTTTTTTTCAGAAGAAGGGGCAACTACACCATGAAGACAAGCGAGTACATGGTAGTTCGGTAATGTGCTGTAACATTGGTTCTTGCGCTTTCGGATGTGGCTCAGCAGTCCCATTTTCTCACTGCACCTTTTGTTTGTTCGTACCGGTAATCACCGCGGTGCTTCGTGCGCGCTGTTCCTAACTTTCCTAGATGCGCAACCACTTTTTGACACGGTTTTATAGTTTCAAACATTGTCCCTGGTCCTCAGTTTGCTGTGGAGAAGAAGAACCCCAAAGTGGCAACTAGTGTTTGGCCTCCTCTTGCTGGGGTTATCTGCGACAGATGTCTGCAGTGATTTCACTAAGAGGGAACCAGATTTCATTAATAGCGCAAAACGTTTTGAAGGCTGAAGTTCTGCGGCTTTATCGTAACAACCTGAGTAAATTCTCAGGTCCTATCCAGGTTTGTTCTGGCCGATCATAACGCCTCAATTCTCGATGCGGCTGTTTTTACTTTTTCCTTGTGAACTTCTGATTTTTATTTTAACTTCTTTAACCAACCATGGCTCTTTCAGCGCAGTAGTGTTTCGCATTTAATGAGACTGTTTAGGCTGGGTCGCGCGCTGTTTGTATCCGTCCTTTCTTAACCTATCTTAGGAGTGGTTGTAATGTAGCGCTGTTAATGGTTGGCTTGGCGTTCGTTATTTGGGAGTGAATGTCTCGACCAGTACATTCTGGTTTATCGGTTAATTTCTGCGCGCGTTTTGATTAGATTTTGACTGTACTCAGAAAGTCAATTCTCATCAAGGGATGGCCATATTCGTGTTTGCTGGGGATGTTTGGTTTGCCTTTGAGAGCTGCCAAAGTATAACAGCCATCACTCCATAGTAGATTGATTCTGTCAACTTTTGATGGTCTTGTGTAATTCTACACACATGTAAGCCTGATATCACGCGGCGAGTTGCTCGTGTACGGGCATATCCCTGGAAGACACGTCGCCCGGTCGCTAAGTATTTAAATGGTTGTTCTTTAAGAGATTGACCGCCCACGTGTTAACTCATGTGCTGACACGAGTGTACACAATCCTACTTATAGGCAGTACTTCAGTTCGTGCTTCTTCAGTGGGCAGCTGTGCCACTGCAGTTGACGGATGAGTAGTTTGAATTAACTAGCGAATTGAAGCCAGGTGTGGTAATAAACGGTTGGCGGCCTCCGTTTCCGAATTGGCCTGTCATATAGACCGCAGCCAAAAGAAGCCTACGCACAAACATCGCCACCCGTGGCTTGCGTTGCTCAACTTGCAGTTTCACTCTTGCACATTCTGCATCCATTGTAAACCTGTAGGAATGAGACAGGAACGCGAGTGGAGGTTTTGTAGTCCGGCTGATCAGTGATGGGGAGTCAGTATGCAAGTGAAACCCTTATCTTCTGGAAACTACATATATTTTCAATCTTTCCTTCTAGATTTTATATATATATATATATATATATATATATATATATATATATATATATATAAATGGACTCCAGTGATGCAATCTAATCTAGAAGGAAAGATTTAAAATGTTAGAGCGGGCTTTCAGTATAAGGATGTGTACTAGCGACACCTGTATTCGATTCTGAAAATAAATATAATTTACGTCAAAAGATAAAAATGACCTTCAGTATGCGATCCACCAGCAAGGCTGAGGAAAAGAAAATGTGGCAGGCTACCACGACCCAAGTTTCTGAAAGGGAGGGCGGATGGCACACTGATTGACGAGTCGTCGTCTGATTCGAAAGAGGCATGTATAGCAGATCTAACAAGTTCACCCAATGCACTCGCCGTCTCTTCGGCGACGGTTACTCATTGAATAGAACACTGTTTACAACTCGTTTGACGTGACTATGCATTTTAAGAATTCATTTGGTTGTTTTATATCCTAAATCAATTGTGGTCTACTGTTCTCCTTTGTTGCGCTTCCCTTTCCTGTAAACTGACATCAGCCGGCCGGCTCTGGTAACCTAGAAAAGTAGTCCTTTCGCTGGTCGTGGGTTCGATTTTCCGGCTCTGATGAGACCCACCAAGGTTGAGACAGCAGTTTCACCACCTCGTTGATGGTCATTGAGACTATCTGCCAGTGATGATTCATTGAGTTGTCTTAATTTATTTGTTTATAGGCGATGAGTTGTTAATCTTAAATGAGCGCCGCATATCTACCCGAATCTTGCATAAGTCAACTGAAAAACCTATCTGGCTGCTTGAAGTTTCACTATAATATATAGTATAATAATATGCCAGTGAAACGATAATCTTTTCCGTTTTCTTTTACTGGGCACGTTGAGTGTCTTCGTAAGCGTTCTCTGAAAAGGTCGGTCAGGTCTGTACGGTCTTTTATTGGCAAGTGGGGAGCTTAGAGTGGACCGACTCCGTAGCTTGAACAAGCCAGCAATATCGACCGATAATAATGCTGCCGGACGTATTGATCATCAAAAGCAGCCGCCAGACAAACAGTGTCGATGTGCCAGTGCTTTATCACTGCGCACACTGTGCCGGGCAAACTGAAGACAAACATTTAAACGAACTAATGCACTCTATCACCGAAGTCAGTGCTTGTTTATTAGCATTGCACTGCGAGTACCTCCGAGAAAGTCATCCGCATCAGATGAGTAACCGCAACAGCATCTTGACATCAGCGCTGTGTGTACGTTAGAGCAAATTGATATTCCCAATTCTGCATGGTTTCAACAGGATGGTGCTGCTCCACGCTAATCACTTACGATACAGAACTGTCCAGATACTACCCTCCGTCGATCGTTGGTCAGTAGGGGACGGACCATCATCCGCTCGCCAGTATCGTATAATCTTACACCATCGTACTTTTCTTCCGAGACTACCCCAAGCATCTAATCCATCCAGATAGAACGAGGGCGATGGATGAGCTAGAACTGAGTGTTACACGAGAGTGTAGTTTGCCAACTACAAATACCTTGTGAGGGGTCATGATGTCCTGTCCTAGGCGAACGAATATACGCAAGTAAAATAAAGGTGAACAATTTCGACATCTGTTGAAATGCAATTTGAATTCCCGTTCCATGTGTTTTTTCGTTGAGTAAATTGGGTTGGATATAATGCACGCGAAGGATAAACTGTAGGATAATTTAGAACATCTCAGCCGAGTAAGCAGGGCATAAGGCTATAATTGGGCGAACACAGACGTAGGTTGCTGACATAATAAATGTCGACCAAAACTTCGATTGTTTACTGCATCATGTTAGTGCAGACGTTTGAGGGAGTTTGCTATTTACTGTCCAATCAGCAGTGCTTTATCTTGTTCGCTCCCAGTTTTCCTGAGTTCGCCAGTATTGACGAAATCATTCATTTTATTGCCCTGATTCGTCCCGTTTTCCATATCGTTCTCTTCCTGATAACCAGCTCTTGTTGAACTCGATGAAGTGTTCTACGATTCTTGATTAGAGTGGTTCCTGATACGTACAACTTTGACCCAAACGATAGTGTTACCGATCGTCAGTTGAATGTTTTTGCGGTGCTTTACCCACACGTTCAGGTTACAACAGCGCATTTGCATCGGAATTCAATACCCATCGCGTTCTGTACTGTCAGCTGATCCACTGTGCAAAGCTGCTTTTTGGGGCCCTTGGGTTCTTCGGAGTGCGATGAGCTCGCGTGATCCACTGTATTTTCTGAATACACACCAGCTTGTCGGTATCGGTTGTAACTAGTAAATGTACCCTCAGATCCATGAAAGTAATTGTTCCGGTTAGAACCCGTACTTTAGAAAGTTCTCGCTTATTTTCAGCTGGCACGTGCTGGTATACATATTATTCCGCAGACGGACTGAAGTTGGTCACCAAGCCAGCATACAACGCCACATGTGCTCATTGCGGGAGCAATACTGGATGTTGTTCAGCGTAAACCCTATAAACTCACCCGCCAACACCGGTGTAATTTATGATTCCACATGTCAGTAAAAGCAGATACATCCACCCTACGTCATAACGGTGGAACACCTGCCTCGGTGAACGTAAACTTAAACGGCCGATTGTTTCGGCGACCTGAACCGCTAATGGCGTGAGTACTATGCGCCTGCAAGGGACCAAGTACAAAACTTACGCATCCAGGATTCTTTCAATGATATGCCGCCGCAAGTCAATCTACAGTTTGAAGTATGCAGGGGTCGCAACAATCCACCGGACACATTTAATTTATGTACAAAAACGATGGGTCATCTCCGTGATGTAGGTTGCTTCGTATTCTCTACCGTGCTTTAATATCGCGCTAATCTGGAATTTCAGTCTATTCCTTAACTTTCTCACTGTTATTGCCACAACCTTTCAGTGTGTAATGTTTGGCTCATACGTCTCAGCGATGCACTTGTTGAACCCTGCTGGCAATGTGAAGTACACCATGACGCCGTCCAGAACGTCATTGATTCTGCGCTATCGCACATGTTGTCCTCGTCTACTGTTTCGTTCGTCCGTTATAAACAATTTGTTATTTTTACTGACACCTGCTGTCACTGTATGACCGGCTACTTGGCATTTTCAAACGGCTATGTGATTAAGGTTTGTGCTGGACGTGATCGTAGTCATCTCGCGAATCTTTTGCGGAAAATGCTGTCTTGCACGGCATTGCTGATATTGCAGATTCGAGTTTCCTTCAGTTTACATCTTTCCAAAATATATCGAATTATCCTGCGTCTAAAATCCCACTGTGACAACCGTGAATTGAATTGTTTCTGTAGAGCCCCTGAAGATAACCTAACCGTTTGAAAAAAGAAGTCCCAGAAACCTGTTGCGTTATGTTTGTTGACTTCCGTTTTCCATCAATTGTCGTTATTTTGTCTGTCAGTCGTGAATGAAGTGACTGTGTAAAAACAGACTGACAAAGTTACAGCTTGTCGGTTTCGTTTGATGAATAGATTGTGCCAATCGGCTAACACTTTAGCCTGGTCCTTCTCAATCTGTTGCAGACATCGGGCCATTCCCAATGACCCCCTGTTTGCAATCGAAATTGTTGTCGAGCCTGCATTTATACGGCGTGATACGGTCGAACATCATGACAATCCATGGTTTGTTCAAATGTGACAATGGTGAAAGTATTAGCACCGGTTTTTATGCTATTGAAATTAATATAATTTTGTTTGCATGTTAGTAATCATGACAGTCGAGAATTAATATGTCCGAGTTAATGAGCTAATTTCGTTTCTCATAGGTCACAGGTCATTTCCTGTCTCCTAAGAGATGCAGGAACATCAAGTGTGACCAAAAAATATTAGCTTCGTCTCTTCCGCTTTAAAAATATTCCTAGTTTTCATGATGCGCTAGGTTCGTAACTATGAGGCACCAAATGGTAAAAGGGCTGAAAAGGCTTTCGATCTGACTACAAATGCGTTATTCATATTTTCACTTCTAGACAAACTTCGCAGTCACAGCATTTGTATAGTAAACAAACGACCTGGGCATTTTTAAACTTCAACATCCCTTCTGATTAGGCTGCATGTACTGCTTTCTGAAGATGCCCCTGACACAGAAGTATTCTGACAAGCTTCCCATATTTGTTCTCTAGCCACTCTGAGTGGATAGCTATCCTACGAGTTCTTCACTTCGATTAGCGCCCGGCAGGTTTGTCTGATTCTTCTTTCCCTAAACAATGTGATAGGCAACCCTCCAGATAAATTGTTCGGTGGCTTCGAGGACCCCGGCTGACAAACTTACCAGTAATTAATGTCCATATGTCTCAATTCCGTCCACTGCAGACAACACATGCACGGCGTTGAATTATTAAATCAATGCTGTAATCTGTCCAAACTCGAAGCGCAATGACTGTTTCATGCCCCTCCTCATAGGATCAAAACGAGTCCGAGTGTGACCATTCTGGAAATCGGCCAGTACGAAAGCTGAAACCTGTCGATACTTTCTGGCCGGACTGACAACACTAGTGAGGCAAACAAATGTAACCAGACGGTTGGATAAAAATGTGGCAGCTGAAACACATCCGCAACAGTGGTTACTCCTTGAATGGAACGTTATTACGCATGTTGCATCGTGCAGGCAGTTTGACGCTGCTGGTAGCTTGGTCTGTCTCTACTACGAAGTCGGTCAGAGTCCCGCAGCTTATCTCTTATCACAGCCAAATGTGTTGTCGTTTTTGCTTTCGCCTATGGGAAACCTTCATTCATACAGTTACTGAACCATTATCTCGATTACTTCCTGTTAAGTACCTGAAGACTGTTTTGAGTAACGGCCTGGCATGGTCACTTCGTGTTATTGACGTTTTCGTCGATTTACGAAAGCGTTCTCCATCCCACAGTTCGGTTGGTCGAATTACCATGGTGTGTTTATTCCTCCATCGAACCTATTGTTCACCAACTTTTTCCCTGGTTTGTTATCGAAGGACTTGATGCCTTTTGCCAGAAATCCGAAACATTTATCCCGTTGCAGTGACCTTCCCCGTTTACAGTTCATCAGTTTTATTATGCCTCATCATTTCACAGTGTGCGAAAACGTTTTGATAAATTCCTATCTGACACAACCCATCGTCTAAATGTGTTTCTGCATCTTTCGCTAGATCCCAGTACGAACATTTATTTGAACTCACGTGGTCGTATTGTTTTCCGCTATTATTTATTGAGCTCGACTTTTGTATAAACGCGGCGTTATTCTTGAACTTATCACAAAACTGAACTGATTTCACCATTGTCATCTCTGTAACCATTTGCTAACTTCTTCGTGGTGTTTACGGTTGTTATTTTGTGACCTAAACACACTTCGTTGATAGTCTTGTATTTTCTGAAGTTGAGGGTACGTAAGAAACTGACCTCTCTTCCCAGAGTGCATCAAATTTATTTTTTGATTCAATTTAACGTGACCTGAGCAGTGCCATCGCATCAGCATGTAATTATGTCGAAAAGGAGTCTGAGGTTAGCACAGTTGCCTGCTACATTCTCCTACCTTTGTTGTTCGTTGTCTGTCTGGTCTCTCATGAGTCCGATGAACAATGTTTGTGTGATCTTGCTTTCTGAACCGAAGCCAATTGGTCCGTATCTGGGAAAGCTCCAAACTCGCATTGAAATCCAAAGTCTATAAAGTTCATAGTCCACCGATTGGTCCATATTGACGCTGGACTGACGTAGTGTATCACATCGCAGTCCGCGTGACATTTCATCGGAAAGTTAATGTCACAAGCGGAACGTATTGGTAACTGGGTATTTTGAACCGGTCCCACTGACCACTCAGGACGATTTAGTCAATATAGTAAACATGCTTCGGTCCAGCACCTTGTACATTTTTTCTGGCCTACCCTATCCTGCTACCTTGAAGTGATGGTCGAGCTTGTACGCTGCATCGATCCAGAGGGCTATCCTAACTAGAACTTCGATTCTTCTTAATACAACCATGTCAGACAGGCCAAAAGAGGGCAGTCAGACAAGAAGTTCTGTTCAGAGGTTTGCGTCGCACTACTGCTGGCGCAGGAGTGCTTAAGTAATGAAGCGCAATTCTGTGGACAGAACAGCTTTCATGGTTATGGTCTCGCGATCGGCGCAGAAGAGAACTAGAAAAGATGCCCTCAAAAAGGCACTTCGATCGCCCGCTGACTGGCCCTGATCACCGGCGTACTACACCGGATACTGTCGAAATATTTCTGATATCCAAAGGCCTGGTATAGTTTCGAGTACTATGCGCAGCGGGGATTAGAATCAGACGACCTGTCTTATTCACTGCGTCATCTGGCTAGGCAAGCTTCTTAATGCCAGGTGATTCAGGATTTTTTGTCGAAAGCTCCGAGTAGGATCCGTCAAGGAAACTCTCCCTTCTGTTGCTTTGAACCTCAGACTTGTGAGTCAGACATTCGGCGCGGAGTCCCTCAAGTCAACCCCTTACAATGGCATAAACGGCCGGAATGTATCGAAAGTTACTTTTTCCTTGACAGACTAGTTCAACCATTTTCACTTTCCTCTTTTTCTGTTGCTAACTACCCTCTCTTCAGTTCAAGGTGACTGAGAAACACTGGCGCTTTTAACGTCCACACTCTTCGATGACCAGATCAACAAGGCGCTCTGGCCAGCACCTTCTCGAGTCTGGAATTGGATGTGCGCTGTGTTCGGAAACGTCCTTACGATTCTGGCGCTGTCTTTTACTTGAATTTCCCGACAGTTCTTTCTCAGGTTCTCTGGCAACGGTGAAGGCGAATCTTGTGGTCGTGCATATTACACTGGACTGTAAATCAGAGCAGTCTGCTTGGCTGGACCCCAGTGAATGGTCGTCTTTGTGCCGTCATACTCAGCACTTCAGTCAAAGTCGATCGCCACAAACTGGAAAGACGCAGCTTATTTGTCATATCTGCGTATGTTTCAACAGACAGTAGTTTAGATGCACTGTTCGATCTTCTGAGACAATCTAACCACTCGAATATCTTTGTGTTTGCTGTTGATATGAACTCACAACATCGTCTTCTTACTCCAGACGATATGTTCATTTTCTGTGGGCGACCCATTGACAGTGACGATTGGCTATTACAACTATGTGCATCTTACAAACTCTTTATTTCGAGTGGCGTGTTTCAGCGCAACAGGCTACAATGTGTCACGTGGAGGCCACCCTGTGGAACTCACCCATGGACGCAAATTGACCATATTACCGTTGACTGCCGATGGTGCCACTTTGCAATAACCATTTCAATCTAGATTATACCGTTTTTCGTGCCCGCTTCGTTTTACCGTTTATTCGGAGTCCATCTGCTGAAAAACATAAAGTACTCAGATGGAAATCGGGCGACGAGGGTGCACTAAACTTCTATCAACCAGCACTGACAATTAAACTACCCTGGCTACAACAGTGGCATGACCCAAACGATCATCTGTAAAAATGTCAGCAGCTGTACGGTTTTCTTATGGAGAGGTTTATTCTAAGGAAGAATTGCAGATACGATAGGAGGGGATTCCGATTCAGTGGAACCTATGAACAAACGTCCACTGATTTTCCCCGGACTGTGAACACGACAAAGACCGCCGTGAACGGAAACGCAAACTCACGGAAGGTCTGCGTAGCGACCGTATGTCTCACTTCTCCGAGCGAAACAAAGAGGTAGAGGAGACGTTGTTATCAGAAAACAGCCAGGTGATGCTTCCCTTGATTCACGGTTGTACTGGCCGTCAGCAGAATGTTATTGGAACTATATGTGAAGAGGTTGACTCACCAGTTTACAGTTTTATCGCGGCGACTGGGCAATTTGGCTGAGCTCCTTAAAGAATGGTTCACCTGATCTGAGCTCATTCAGTTGTGTTGTGGTTAGTTGTGACATTCTAGTCGGTCCAATGTCGAAAAAGAAAATGGTGTTGAACCTTAAAATATTGAAGCGCTTATTACATATGGCGACTAAAGATTATTGTCTGGGCTGGATACGCTCATCCGTTCCTTATGATAGTCTGAGCCAGCATCTTATGACTGGTACTTATCGACAGCCGTTCCCATTTTCAGGAAAGTCTACGGAGATGCTAGCCGTGTTTCTATCACAACCAAGTTGCTGACGGGTCCTATAATACGGCGGCTTCTAAAACACGAGGAACACTGGATAAGAGGAAAACAGGCGGGTTTTCGGTCTGGTTGAGTGCGTGTCAATCCTATTTTCCTGTTATAGCAAACTGAAGGATCGTCACTTCTTTTCTCAGCTAGAGGTCGTGGCATCTTTGGACCTAGGGGCTGATTTTGACTCAGTTGCACGGCACGCTCTCTAGGGCTGTCTCGTCTCAGGGTACTCTTCGTTAGGTATGCAACTTTGTCTAGGTTGTTGCATGGCCGTTATGAATGCAGTATGTTCCGTTCTGGGCAGCTATCTCGAATGTTATATACGTCTAGAGGCGTTCGACAGAGAAGTACGATCTCTCCTTTCAACTTTTTGACGGACGACATTCTGGAATGAGCACTCAGCGATTCTGAGGATCTCGAATGGAGCTTCTGTCAGATAGTAAGCGGACTGTTTTTGAGCTTGTGGACTTAGTTCTTCTACAGGGCTTATACATACCAGAGTCGGTCGAATGTTACGGTTGATTTATGTAGTATATACTTTACCCCTACATATTATGAAGTATTGTTCCTAGATTGGGTTGACACTGGCTTTGTCTTTGTTATTGCTGGCAGTTCGCTGGAGACTGTCGATTGGTTCATCATTATTCATCTGTTTTTATTTTTGACAAGGTATACACGGGTATAACGACAAGCACGTAATGAATTCGCCAACCCTCCTCAATTGTGGCGTCGCACAGACGTCCATTCACTGGTTGGAGATGGAATTAACAATGCCTGTATGCGCCCACTTCCGCTCCGTGGTTCAGAAATCCGGCCCACTTGGAAAATGCATCTGGGCTCGGTATTCGACTACTGTTCCCTCCGCCAGTCAGCTTTAAATGGGCTGATCGTGTTGGCAAAATGACAATCCGTCAGTGAGTGCTTGCAAAAACGTACAGGTTCGCGACCGATAACCATGACCGTGAGAACAGTTTTCGTTGGTTGGATTATGTTCTCCGAATGTGTAGAATGGCTATTGCACCGCGCATTGTTAAATGTGTTTTCGATGGCCGGACGAAACCACCTGGAGGCCGGGTGATGACGTGGTCACGGACTATGAAAACCTAGACCATTGCGCTGTTCAAGGTTATTAGGTGTCGTCCACTTGGTTGGTAAGTTTGCGGTCGTTCACACCGCCAGTCAATCTGTCTGACGTGGCAGCCTGTCACAATCAGTGGCAATTCTGTCCTCGAAGTTGTTGACTGTTTCCTGAAACTCAGTCTTCCTTGTTTTTTTCTTTTCTTCTGTTCTTCTTCACTGTCCATTTGTACCTCATTATTATTTTGCAACTTTTTGGACTATTTTCAACATCACTGTTCTTAGGGATACGACTCAAATCTGAAGGTGGTGGCGAAGGTGCGGTTGTTTCCGGATTTTCAGCGTACTTGATTTGTGTTTGTATTGTGTGTGACCTATTTGCTTTGGGTTTGTTTGAGTTCCAATTTACAGCGTGCTTCTGTTTAATTTACGTTAATGAAACTTTATATACCCCATTCTGTATGGCTTGGTGTTTGTTGGGGCTCTTATTCATTATGTTTAGGAAGAAATTAATGGAGCGGTCTTGCACTGTTGAGGTTCATATTTTACCGGTGTATAGCCTGGTCTTCTTTCTTCTTCATGGTCTTGTCATGTGTTTATTGCGACACTACATAATAGTTCGTATTGGCGATTTCGTTCTTGCTTCTGTCATTGGTACCGCGATCGTTTCGGTTATGCGAATATCACTATCCGTCTCTGTAGTTCCCTCCAACCGCATGCTTCACGGCATCAATGCGCAAATTAACTAACAAAAAATGAGCTTTTTAGACATGTGACTCGTAAAGACTCGATAACAACGTGAACACATACAAGGGTAAGTGATGTGAAAGAAGCCTGTGAACGGCATTATGCTGACGAAGTGATTGAAAGTGTATTGACGCGCGCACGGTTCTCAAAAGGTTACCGAATAGACCGTTGTTTGAGACCGCATACTGGAAGTTTCCAATGTTCCACTTTTTCCGTCTGGCTTTCTACGTCCCGTCAAACTGGCCAAATTGTAACTTCGGTGTTAGATGAGTAGTCATTTAAGAAAAGTTTGACGGAACAATAAATCAAACGGACTGATAAGTATGTTGTACATCACGTTTGTGAATTTGAAAGAACAGAACATCGGATGCGCGAAATGGACATTCGGGAGGGGAATTAACAGCCGACGGAATGTCATACGTGTCACGTACATTTTTCGACAAACACAATTATACTGATAATTCCCCATGCAATTGGCTTTAGTTGTTGATAAACATAGTCGGAGGAAAAGGGAAGGAATAAAGAGTCGGACGAGAAAATCACTTTGGGCATTGCGTAATTTTTCTTTGAAGAGGAGGACGGGTTTAAATTGCCGTTTACTTTATATCTAACCTTTCTCTGGCATCGGTTGCAGTGTATGCCATTGTGCAATCGGACGCCGCGGGTTGGCCAGCATGTCTGACCAATGACGCAGCCCGGCTCCGGCTTCGTTGCAACCAAGACAAACCCTACCGATTGCCTCTGATGTGCCGATGCGATCGTAATCGACGACCGTGACGATCAACGAAACTTTCTGGAGTGGAATATGGCAAATAGACCGAACAGACTTGTTAAAACTCGTTGTAATTAATCGCGATGTACGGCTAGGCCGTTATTTTTTTTAATATAAAAGTCGAACATAGAACATCAAATGCTTTACACGGTGGCATCTCGATCACATCTTGCCACTTATCTTAGTAGTATGCCACACTTAAATAGTGTGTTCACAGTGGCAACCGTGATAAAGTCAGCTGACTTCTGTGTCATTTGCTAGGTCTCCTGATACACAATGAGGTGGAGAGTGACATTCTCATGCAGGATTAAGCACACAAGTTAGAAGCACAAAAATTGTGGAAAGTAAATCATTTACAAATCATTGAAGCAGAAACAAGAGGACATAGTAACAATGTGAATGCATCAACTCAATTACGAGGTATGGAGTGAGACTAAACGCGAACAGGGCCTAATCTGTAAGCCTTCACTGGGCTTCACACGTCACAAATCTATGGTCTACTAATATCCTACAAATATGAAGTATCACCGAAAATGATACAGTCTTTTGTCAATGCTGCCAAACATCCACTGTCAGAACTGTTCGTGCAACTGCTAAAACGTGCAGCAATCGTTTCCCCCAGCGGGTTATGGGGTATCAGTTTGAGGAGGCAGTCTTACTGCAGTAAGCATCACCTAGTGTCCATTATTATTACTTCTGCTTCCACGGACGTTTCTCGGAGGGCAGCAGTAAAGATAGTGATGAAACAGATAACTGAAAACCGGTTACGCATTGGTCCAGCTTCCACGGGACTACGACATTTGCTGCTGCCATGTACCTCAGTCATTAAACTCAGATTTCAATTTAAAGGTTATCACCAGGTAGGCGGTTTGGGGTGAGGTCAGTTCTTTCTTTGTAGACACCTGTATGGCTTACGCTGAAAAGTAGTTGCACACTACCATCAAAGAGGTAACCCTATTTTTCAATTCGTACATGATTGTCATTTATAAAGAGAGCGCCTAGTCTTCATACTCAATGATATATCAATCGGGTCCAAACATATCCAACCCGATATGAGATTGACCGATCCACAGCCCTCTTGGATGTCCTCATCATGCAAAGATTAGACGACACGATCGGAAGATCTGTTTACAGAATGATTGCTTGAGCTGGTCCTTGTTTGAACTTTATCAGCCTCACTGTAGTTCAGCATGAACGTGCCCTGATTAGTGCTTCATTCCATCTTGTCACGAAAATGCGCTCCCAGACACCTCGTACAATGAAGTATGAGTGGTCTCTACAAAAGTGATAAGGTGATGGGACAAATAAGTCAGCAGCAACCGATCGATCTTTTAATGCGGCCTCCGTCACGATGTTTTATTCAGCCTTCCGGACACCAATCTGGTAATGAGGTCGTTGCCTTTTTACACCAAATCTCACAATTCACCAGTCTCAGTGTGAGTACCTGGTTACCTACATGGACAAAACGGATAGACAGTTGTGGAGTCGAATGACCGAGTGCGTTCCAGTCTGGGTCGAACATGTGATGACAGGCTTTAGCAATTGGTGTTATTCAACTGGTTTAACGCGAGTATGCACTATTTTTGATTGCATCTCATTTCTGGGCTTCAGGTCAGCACAATGCGCGTCTTCAAAATCGTTTACGTAGCCAACAACCGACCACTACTTCGGTTCGCTGAGGTCGTTGTCATACCTTGATGGTAGCCACTCCTCTGGCAACAAAATGACATGTCCTTCGGGCTGGAACTGCCGAAGTTGTCATTCACCTTCAATGTGTGTACGGTCTTGCATTTTCTTCTCATTATATGCTTCATTCTGCTACAATGTGTACTTGATGAGGTGCGTCTATATTTGCAAGATAATGAACCGTACGGTCTATTGACTCCTACTTCTATTTCCAGAGTTACTTTGCGGAATGACTAGTCTCATTTGTTGGATAAGTAAGGGAGTGACGAAGCGAGTGGGTTTGTGCAAGAAGGAGGATAATGGATAGCGTTTCCGTATACATCAACTGGGCTCGTACGCTGCGTATACACGCTCCTTGTGGTGTTTCGGGCTTGATCTGGAAATCACCCGGAAGGTATTTGTAGGGTCCACTTATTCTCCGGTGTCTTACAGGTGCTTCGGTATACTACTTCTGGAACCGTAGATGGAGAGATCCTACGAACGTATGGATGTCAGCCTGATTTTGCTTCGATAAGCCAGAGGACGGTACTGTGGTTGAAACACGCAAACAACCTGTGTCCGCGGTCGCTAGACCCATTCTGAACACCGGTCACGTATTCGAACCAGCCTGTTCATTTACCATCCTACTAAGTCATTCTAATCTAGGATTCTTACGGTTTGTTGAAGCGACAGCCATCAGTCAACTGAGACCGAAATTGTGTTCAGAAACCGTCGATCGTGAATTTGATTCATCCCTGGACTTGGTGATCTTTCTTAGCTCGCTGAGTGACCGTACATCCCTCCCCCCAATCGTTTCCTGTAAAAAAGTGACTAATAATGTAAATTTGGTACAGATGAATCAATACGAAATACATGCATCTACCGCTCTGTGTTTTGCTTTGTTCAAATCAAAACTGTTCTGAATGCTACGTTTGAACAAACACGCCTCAGTATGGCGTAGAAACCTCGAGGAGTACTAGTTAGTAGAGGCATGGTTACGAATACAATAAAGATTAGAGTTGCAATTTTCAAACCAAAGGTATGGTTTATCGTTGAGCTAATGCATAGGGAAATGTGAATTAGATTGCGATTTACTAGGACCAACAAAGAGAGGCGTGTTTACCTTCGAACACTTCACATCTGATAGCAGAACTAAAAGAGCAGTTTCTATATGCAGTTCCGTCTGTTGGTAGTTGTCTTACTCGCTTTATTAATGAGTATTTAATCTTGCTACTATCTAGACTATTTTTCTAAAGGTGTCACGTGTAAGTGCCTACCTTTGTTTGCTTTTCCGTGGTGCCAATGGCGCAGGTTTTTCAGACGCATGTTACAGTTTGCTAGGCAGTTCAGTGGAATCGGTCATACAACGAATGGGATACGCTGCCCGTCCATTTAAAAGACTTCCCAATACAAATATCGAGTGCGATTACTCAAAACAGTGGTTACTCATTACGTCAGCACAATCACAAAATAGTAGAATACATGATCTCAATTGCCATGCAAAACGTAAGTTAAATTTAATTACCTGATAATTTGGCGTAGTCACTCTTCTATGACAATCCGACTGCTCTGACCGCCTTAACAGTAACAACTGAAATTCATGAGTCGACTTATTGGCTTCGCTAGGCAAATAACTCCACAATGCACCATTCCTGTGTGTTTTTGAACAAATCATCATCATAGACAGCAATACATCAGTGGTTCACACTGATGCTTAACTGCCACACAACCACGAAGAAGAAAAAAGCAAACCCTGTATAGGAAGAGAGAAGAAAAAAAGAAGGGACGGGAAGGGACCTAACTACTAAAAATAGCTACGTCTATATTCAAACATAACATCAAGGTGCCTACACCTTGCAAATTGGTCTGACATTATTAAACTATTATTGCTGTACAGAATGTTTCCACTTTTTAACCATAAATCGTTTTCTGTCCTGCGGCCTACAAGGTCACAATTGTCCGAACCTGAACGGAAGGCGTGAGACAGTTGTTATGTTTCTTCATTTGTCTCATTTTGAGTTCTATATTCTACCTTTGTTGATTCCTACTATGTTCGCATGCGCATCTCTAAACAATCCATACAATATTACCGTATCAGCTTCAACTTTACGGAAGGCTTTAGAGCCGATTCTACCTTTTACATTTTCACGTGTCATTACTTACCTGTATTTGTTCGAACGGTACTTCAAATGCGAACGATTCATTGTAGTATGGATTCAACGTGCATTTTTTTATTGTGGTCTTCTTTTTCTTTATTCTTTTTCCACCCAGCATTAACGATAGTTTGACGTATGGATCTTGAATGCAAATGAAAATTGATATTCAGTAACACAAGGTGCAAATCTTCGCACATGGCATTTGCTGTGTTAAGCTTTTGTCGCGTGACGTTACTGTGCAACATTTACAAATAGAGTATATATTCCCCTAATTTCTTACGTCTAAGCATGAAACCAATGGTGTTTGGGCGCAGATTGGACAATAGGTCCAGACAGCTACCTTTGATTGGCTTTTCGCATAAGCCCACCACTATAGGGATCTCAGTGGACACTGGTCGTTGACCGGTATTCACGGTCGATGGACCACACCGAGTTGTGGTATCACTATGACAGTAGTCTTTTTTTAACTTTTTCCGGATGGTCGGAGTTGGGTCATGTGACTAGGCTACCAAGTTGATATTATCTGAACGATGGCGACTAGATTGAATCAATTTCAGTTCTCAGTCGGGGTACATGGTTCAGGACGATATGCCATGCAACATGTGGACACTAGGCTCAGAGTTTGGAGAGTTGGAAACCAACCGTTCATTTACCAGCTCACATTCTACTGTTCAAAGTGGTAAGATTTTACTGCATATGTTTTGAGTCGTTTCGATTAATAGAAGTGAATAATTAACACTGAACAAAAGTGTTGCCGGAAATAAACCATTATAGTTTCTTGAAGTTCACTTTGTTGGTGTGACTAATTGGATAACTCTTACAGATTAATGACACTAAATCTCATCATGGTAGGTTGCCGTACAGTTCTGGGTAAACTAAAAATCCCCTTTTCTACATGTGTTCGTCTGCTCTAAACCCCGGCCAAAACATCTAGGATTGTGTTGGTTGCAAAATAAAAGAACGAGTTCCTACCTGAACCTAATGGTATCGAAAAAGAATCTAGAATGGTTTAGGAAATCATCCTCATCCCATGTATTGGTAAAGTAGTCGGCAGCACTCCAAGGTGGGTTGATGACTTATGCAACGCATGTGACGACTACGAGACCCATCAAAACTAAGTTTCATCCTTCTTATTAGAGTAGACAGGTACCTCTAATGTGTACATGCTCATTATTTCGCGGGACGAGTGCCTTTCAAGCCTGTGTGTATAGCTACTTATGGCTGTCCAACATTTAAAAATAAACATTATATCAATGTTTGAGGTATAATCACCGTCTATTCCATTCATATACGCGAGTCTGCTAATAATAATTGGTTCTAAGTATTCGAGTCAATGAAACGAGGAACATCTCAGTTTTGCTACCATTAAACTGCACAGCTTGACATTATTTTAATCGCACTCACTGAACCGCATGGAGTTGAGGAACATTCTCTCTTGGAACTGGGGAAATTCTATTTGTGATTGCTCACACAGAACTGTCACGATATATTCCATTCTCTCATTGCTTGCGCATATCGGTTGATAACCGGTATAATTTCTGTTAATCGACAGTGCTCGTCTGCTTAGTTCCAATCAGATTTCTGGATTGCGTTTGTGATTTCATACTGGAGACTACTGAACTTTTAGTTTGAACCATACTTTGCACTTCTACATACGTTAGCCGTTACCAGTGTCAAATGCGATTTAGGTGTCTGTTGTATGACTTCAGTCACGCACAATACGACATGCAATATTCTCACCTGACAGGCCACCGACGTCCATTTTTTTCAAGTTCTTCGCTTCCAGTATGTTAATGGTTAGCTTGCCCGCAGTAGGTACGTAGCGTAGAGAGAAGCAAATGTCACCCAGTCGATTTTCCTGTAAAGTGATTGATAAGTGTTACTGCAAAATCAGCTTCCAGGCAAAAATCTTAAACCTGGATTTGGTAAATGACAATCTCGTTGACCTGTCGTTGTAAAGAGGTTTTGTGATAGAAGCTGTCATTATTTTAACTCAGCATGCAGCGCTGGTCGCTGCAGACTTGCGTGTGCAAAACGTCAGAGGGGAAAGTTTGTTGGTCCGTTTTCAAAGCATGACACAATACCGAATGTCTTTAAGGATCGCTGCCTCACAACTCCAAACGGACACAGGTGGCTGGATTCTTCAGTTTTCACTGCCTTCTATATGCAATCTAACACGTCTGATGCAGAGGAATTATCAGCTCATACGGAAACATTGTAACCCTCTCACAATGAATTGTTAAGCGAAAGTTGTGCAAATTACTTTGTCTTATATATCAAAAGATAACACTCATTTAAATAAATTGTTTCCTAGAGAATAGAGAATTATACCTACCTTCTCATCGTCGTCGGGGGGACTCAAGTCCCTCCACTCTTCTATCACACGCGCCAAATCGACAGACCCCAATGGCACTTGAATTTGTCCGATTTGATCGTGCTTTGAGAACCGATCAAAATCAAAGACATTGAAGACGAGCGTTTTGCCGGCCACTTCTGCGTAAGGAACCTGAGCAACAGGAATGATAGTGGTTTTTACTTGCCGTGCACACTTCCGTGTACGCGTCACTCTCATACCTATTCCTGTCGAAAAGTAAATCTTAATTTTGAACTACTCTGTACTGTTGTAAGCAGTATATATTCAGCATCTCTCCTATGTTGCTTGTTGCCATTTTTACATAGTACGACCGTGCGCTCCTGATATTCATTTCACGGTGTTCATCGTATGCTAGCGAACTGCACGATATTGTTGCCCTTCATCCTGTCTTATTCATTTGGTTTCATATTTTTCAGAATGTTGTGATACAGATACATGCAGAGCCGTTGGCCGACTCTGTGGATCATTTTCATGATGCTCACACATTATCATCACTACAACAGCTTTGAGCCAGACCAGTAGGTACTTTGACACGGTCCGCTGTTCACCTCAATAGTGATGTGAAATATTCTAGAAAAAGAAAACCACCAAAAAAGTGGAAAATTAATGAAAGAAACCAGGCGGAAGAACCAGAAATGATATAATTACGGTACATCGCTATCTCGGATACTGTTTCTAACGGGTGATTTGAGTGATCACAAGGACCCCAGCTAGGCTGATGACACCTACTCACTTTGCTCAACGGATCAGTCAGGGTTCTCATATTTCGTGACCACGTTGTTGCTTGACCACCACGTGGTTTCACCCAACTGTTGGTGGTCTCAGTATATAATGCCCGGTACGGTAAACGCTCAGCTGGCATACGGAGTACGTGACCTAACCATCGCAAACTGTGTAATGTGAGTAGTTGGCCACTTGATCGCGAGTGCCAAGCGACCTTGGATGCAAGCAGGCGAATGGATATACTGCTCACATGATCAGTCCACTTGATCTGGACCAAGTGGCAGAGACCAGTGGTCAAACATGTCTCCGTTACGAACAAGCCACGTTTACGAACTGGGGTTCAAAACAGAACGTGCGCAAGCATTATATACCCTTCATTTTGGCGACAACCAAACGTCTTTTCGACGCCACAGATGACGCAGTTGACAAAGACAACTCGTGCCTTTGCTATCCTCGTTGATATCTCATCAGCAATATTACGGGCTGACGAGATAGTGGTACGCAAATTTGTGAAAGTCCCCACAGTTTTAAGTGGGTTGCCTGTAGTAAAGAACGTAATAATAAGACAGTATTGAGACAGCACTTTGAAGGTGTGGAACGCATTCCGTACAAAATAGTCCGGTCATTCACAAGCGACGCTTGTTCATGAGGTTTATTGACGTGACTGAACTCCAGTTCTGTCGTAACTGCATAGCTTCTTTGAAGCATACCTGTTCACTACAACCTCTCATAGCTGCTGCGATTTGTTCTCAATGTTTGTTAGGTTCCCTTATCTTACTGGAACTTGGCAATTTATCCGCCAGTGCTTCTTGGTAGGCGTTCTTTACACTCTCATCGCTCGAATGCCATTGGATTATCTTGCATTCACGAGTGTATGAACACTGGGCACATGACAAGACAAAACGGGCATGCACAACAGCATGATCCGAGTCCAGTTCTTTAATCCAAAATGCATGACAGACTTTAACGAAGTGGCGCCAGCCCCGGCATTGCTCCAGGTAGCCCAGTACCCTTTCCGGTGTTAAAATGTGGCGCTCTCAATATAAATACCGTGAGATGCGAATAGCTGCGGCTGTTTGTCGACATTTTTACTGCATTGTGCCAGGATAGCAAACATACCGTCCGGCCGCTTCCCTGGAGAAAGACGACCAAGCTGAGCATTCAAATCGCCCGCTAGTATGATGATGTTCTGAGTGTTTTTTCTGCTTCAGAAGGTCGACAAATACGTCTCAGAACGCATCTTCAGTGACATTCGAACGGCTATCGATTGAAGCGTATGCCGTTATAATGAATACACAACGTCTTTCTGATTTGCGTCGACAGACTTTTACCGATGTATTGAGTCTGACAGCGCACAAGCGACTGTTCACTGGGATCCAATCGAGCAAACATTGCTCTGCTCTGGAACTCAGTGCGATTCCCACTCCAGCTTGACCGCGAGATTCAGCTTCGGCGTCACCAGAAACCCTGAGAGAGAAGCGCTTGAATCGACAGTTATCTAGAGGTGAGCTCAAGTGAATAACGGTGCTAGAATCGTAGACTCGCGTCTCCGACACGCAGCACACATCAAGCTCCAGACTTGAGAGAGTACTAGCCAGAGCAGCTTGCTGACCGACTTGTCGGAGAGTGCGGACATTGAAGGCGCCAATGTTTTGGCCTCAGAAAACAATTATCGCCCGAAGGCACATGGAAGGCAGAAGAAATGGGGGGTAAAACAGTAGGAGAAAGTCGTATTGGGTTAATAATGTCACTGTCGGGAGAGCGATAACTTCTGATACTTCCCGGTCGTTTATGCCGCGGAAGGGGTTGACTTGAGGGACCCCACCCCGAGTCTCTGACTCAAAAGTCTGACCTGCGAGACAACAGGATACAGGGTTTTCTTGGGGGACTATCTGGAGCCAACGACCTAAGAGTCTGACTGACTTGATAGTAAGGAGCTTGCCTAGCCGAAGAGAACAAGGAATGAGACGTTAATGTCTGATTCTGACCACTGCTCCGCTCACTTGTTGTATCTGAGGTTACATCAAACCTTTGAATGAGATGTTTTTCGACCGTATTGGATAATACGCCGGCGGTCACGGTCAACCGTTGGGCGATCGGAGTGCTCTTGTTTGAGGGTACCTTTTCTAACCCCCTTCTTCCTGATACGGAAGACAGCAGTGCCGCAACTATAAAAATAGTTCTGCTGTATGCCCATAGGATCGTGCCTCACTACCTAAGCACTCCTACGCGGTCAGTAGTGCGACATACAACCCTGTGAACTCGTCGGCCTACATTAGGATTGTTTTCAGTTATGGTAAGCCACGTTAGGTGATCTGTTTGACTTTTTATCGTTATTTCTTACCACATCGTGTGCTTTCGTTATCTAAGTCTCTGACGAGGTTGTCTCCCCCTGTTGAATAGCTCTAATCTATTAATCCTTCAAGGCTGACTTTCTTTCGTGCGCATGTCCTGCGTTAAAACATTGAACTCATCGATATGGTCATCCAATAACACCGCTAATTTCATTGAAAAATGTTGACATGGTTTGTTGCCTCGGTATGCAGTGAATTAAATTGCATCCTAGTCATATCTTCTTTATTCAACGAGTGTACACAAGAGAAAAATCACACGGATGAATTAGGGCTTAAGAAGGATGCCCATTATATTTTAATGTTCTTTGATTCATGCCTGTATTGTTCTCAGTAGTGTTCACAGTGATCGATGAAATGCAGTCAATGTCTGCTGACTGATTCTTCCCACACCAAATACATTGCTTTTGTGGATGAGTCTTTCCTCGTTAACCCATTGCTGTGTGATGGTATACTGTGACCTTAAACGTGTATGTATCCTTT
>LOND01028721.1:0-14873 GCA_014220965.1 Paragonimus kellicotti | reverse complement strand
AATCTGATAATTTGAGCTCTAGGACCACTTCTGCTTCCGACGGAGGGCCGTCTGGAATGCAATAACTGACCATTCGGGTCCCGTCGTCCACATAATCTGGTTGAGGCCAGCTGAACTGTTCTTCAAAATGTTCAGCCCACCTGTCAAGTCGGCGCGATTGATTGGTGATAAGTGAACCATCTTTTTCACGAATTATCTTTCAGACTGGACGACCAGTACAACCACTGGATCAGGGAAGAAAGTTTCTATCTGTATCTTTATAAAAAAAAATCACGTTTCAATTCTTCTGATTTTTCGTGCAAGTGGCGCTCATTGTCTACGCGCAAGCTTTTGATCAGCTTGCGTTCAAGTTCTCGACGGTCGTCATCATATTCAGAACCAGGTGGGATCGAGCGACGCTTGTTCATGAGGTTTATCGACGTGACGGAAATCCAGTTCTGTCGCAACTGCATAGCTTCTTTGAAACATACCTGTTCACTACAACCTCTCATAGCTGCTGCGATTTGTTCTCAATGTTTGTTAGGTTCCCTTATCTTACTGGAACTTGGCAATTTATCCACCAGTGCTTCTTGGTAAGCGTTCTTTACACTCTCATCGCTCGAATGCCAGTTAATTATCTTGCATTTACGAGCGTATGTCCTCTGGGCAAATGACAAAACAAAACGGGCACGCACAACAGCATGGTCCGAGTCCAGGTGGTTGCTCCAAAATGCATGACAGACTTTAACGAAGTGGCGCCAGCCCCGGCATTGCTCCAGGTAGCCCAGTACCCTTTTCCGGTGTTAAAATGTGGCGCTCTCAATATAAATACCGTGAGATGCGAATAGCTGCGGCTGTTTGTCGACATTTTTACTGCATTGTGCCAGGACACCAAACATACCGTCCCAGCCGCTTCTCTGGAGAAAGACGACCAAGCTGAGCATTCAAATCGCCCGCTAGTATGATGATGTCTGAGTGTTTTTTCTGCTTCAGAAGGTCGACAAATACGTCTCAGAACGCATCTTCAGTGACATTCGAACGGCTATCGATTGAAGTGTATGCCGTTATCAATGAATACACAACGTCTTTCTGATTTGCGTCGACAGACTTTTACCGATGTATTGAGTCTGACAGCGCACAAGCGACTGTTCACTGGGATCCAATCGAGCAAACATTGCTCTGCTCTGGAACTCAGTGCGATTCCCACTCCAGCTTGACCGCGAGATTCAGCTTCGGCGTCACCAGAAACCCTGAGAGAGAAGCGCTTGAATCGACAGTTATCTAGAGGTGAGCTCAAGTGAATAACGGTGCTAGAATCGTAGACTCGCGTCTCCGACACGCAGCACACATCAAGCTCCAGACTTGAGAGAGTACTAGCCAGAGCAGCTTGCTGACCGACTTGTCGGAGAGTGCGGACATTGAAGGCGCCAATTGTTTTGGCCTCAGAAAACAATTATCGCCCGAAGGCACATGGAAGGCAGAAGAAATGGGGGGTAAAACAGTAGGAGAAAGTCGTGTTGGGTTAATAATGTCACTGTCGGGAGAACGATAACTTCTGATACTTCCCGGTCGTTTATGCCGCGGAAGGGGGTTGACTTGAGGGACCCCACCCCGAGTCTCTGACTCAAAAGTCTGACCTGCGAGACAACAGGATACAGGGTTTTCTTGGGGACTACCTGGAGCCAATGACTCAAGAGTCTGACTCACTTGATAGTAAGGAGGCTTGCCTAGCCGAAGAGAACAGGGAATGAGACGTTAATGTCTGATTCTGACCACTGCTCCGCTCACTTGTTGTATCTGAGGTTACATCAAACCTTTGAATGAGATGTTTTTCGACCGTATTGGATAATACGCCGGCGGTCACGGTCAACCGTTGGGCGATCGGAGTGCTCTTTGTTTGAGGGTACCTTTTCTAACCCCCTTCTTCCTGATACGGAAGACAGCAGTGCCGCAACTATAAAAATAGTTCTGCTGTATGCCCATAGGATCGTGCCTCACTACCTAAGCACTCCTACGCGGTCAGTAGTGCGACATACAATCCTGTGAACTCGTCGGCCTACATTAGGATTGTTTTCAGTTATGGTAAGCCACGTTAGGTGATCTGTTTGACTTTTTATCGTTATTTCTTACCACATCGTGTGCTTTCGTTATCTAAGTCTCTGACGAGGTTGTCTCCCCCTGTTGAATAGCTCTAATCTATTAATCCTTCAAGGCTGACTTTCTTTCGTGCGCATGTCCTGCGTTAAAACATTGAACTCATCGATATGGTCATCCAATAACACCGCTAATTTCATTGAAAAATGTTGACATGGTTTGTTGCCTCGGTATGCAGTGAATTAAATTGCATCCTAGTCATATCTTCTTTATTCAACGAGTGTACACAAGAGAAAAATCACACGGATGAATTAGGGCTTAAGAAGGATGCCCATTATATTTTAATGTTCTTTGATTCATGCCTGTATTGTTCTCAGTAGTGTTCACAGTGATCGATGAAATGCAGTCAATGTCTGCTGACTGATTCTTCCCACACCAAATACATTGCTTTGTGGATGAGTCTTTCCTCGTTAACCCATTGCTGTGATGGTATACTGTGACCTTAAACGTGTATGTATCCTTTAGATTCATTTCTGCTGCATTCATTATAGAACAATACGTATACAATGTTAACACTATTAATGCACTTACCTTGAATACGAAAGTCTCATTAAACACCGGATTCAGTGTTTTCCGATGAACCTTTGTTTCAAATTTTTTCTTTTTCTCCGGTAATAAGAATACTTTGACATACGGGTCGGAGGTGCCGGACATATCCATTCCTGGAAGGTCAGTTGCTTGGATCACACCGACAGTTAACTAAACAAATACACCAAAAATAATGTTTGGTGATTTGCCCCACACAATGCTGGACAAGACTGGCAATATAAAATAAAGATTTTACTGTTGCTGAATTGATTCCTGAGCTTCATCATTATATGAAGTGCTACTTTCAGCATAGCAACAGTGACGTTGTTACATATCTCGATGACTAAGCATTTGAGAGTCTACCAGTCAACCCAAACAACAACCAAAATTAACAGTAACTTCACGCACAGTTTCTTTTCGCACTGATGATAAAACAACATGCTACTTAAGTTCGAACGAAGAAGAAGAGGAAACGATACCAACATCTTTTTTGGTTAATTTTATACTCATAATCATAAATTGGTCAGAGTCAGATCTAACTGAATACACATTTGCTGAGATGATTTAATTCCTAATAAGTTTAGGGGATATGGTTGATGTACGTTGAATATCAATCACAGTTGATCGTAGCCATCGCATTCCCATAGATTTTCCATTCAGTCACTTTCGAAAAGAAGCGCTACTCGAGTTTCGTTTTTGTTAGAGCTCGTCAGTGGTGCATATCCTTGTCATGACTGGGGCCAGAATTCTGGCCGCTGGAGCATAGTGCTTCTTTTTGAGAGGATCTAACTGGAAAGTCTGTGGGAGCATGGCACTTACAATCATTTCCTTAACTACGTCAGTCAGTTCAATGTCACGCTGCAATCAAGTACCCACTTGAATCGTGGGTCTTGACAGGCTAACAGGGTGTGGGGTTGGCCATGGCAGATCCAAAGCCTGAACAAAACGTTTCTGGGCGCACAGGGTGGGTTGTACAGGCGAATTCCAATAGCTTCAGCTGTGGACAGAATCCTACGCCTCACTGCCCTCGACTGGGTGGCTTTAACTCGGTAGATTGGACGAAATGCATCCGTCACATTGACAGAGTGATTTGAATCCACCAGGTGCGATAGTATGGCGCTGTTTTTGTTTACCCCTTTAACGATTCCCCTGTAAAATTTGTGATATAAATGTGATGTATTTAGCCTGATGATGAATCACTGAAAACGAGCTTGTTCGCTACACAGTATTTTTCATGACTACACTGGGAATTTTCGCGCGATTTCCTTAACTGCCAACCTGACCCGAAATATAAACAAACCAATGACGCTAAAGAATTTCACTCTTGTTTACGTTTTAACTTTCGATGTACACAGATCGTCCGCAGTTCGTTTTTCGTCCTAGTCAACGTTAGATCGAAACGGCTTGTTGGTGATTGCCTGTCGATGTATATTATCATAGTGAGCCAATAAATGGGCTTATCTAGATTCGAAAGCACCTGTGAAAGCTCAAGAAATCAGAAAGGTTTCAGAGTATTTGAGTCGACCTAGATGCATTCGAGTCATGTGAGGTTGTACGCCTTTTCAGTTAATCTGATCTTTTTAGCGCGTGTTTTGGCAAAAATTAGTAAATTCCGATTTTGTTGGACAAGCCATGCTGCTGGTTATATATCGTTACGAGACCTGAGTGCGTTCTACCCTAATGTTTATCCAACACAAACAGAGCTTTCACCATGTTGATTCCTCAGCTGCTGCTCCCTATAGATCCTTCGCCAAAAACTCAATTTAGTGGGTTGAGCAACATTCTCATACTGTTGGCCTAGAACATAATTGGTGGCAGCTTTTGCATCCCTGTATACTACTCGGTTGGTCCATATGGAAACAACGTAATAGACTGTAAAATAAAACATTTATGAATGAACATTAAAACAACTTTTATCCACACCTCATCTTTGTATCTCAGCAAGGGTACGTTGTATTCTGTAGGCTAATATAGGAGGATGAATTCACCGAACGTTGTGATGCGACGTGGCAAATTGCAGAACCCACATCAGTGTGACCTACATAATTGTCGAGGTAATTTTTCTACCCATGGAGGAGTTTTTCTGAATGCGGAATAGTGGGTTCTGTTTTTATTGATTACCGTTCTCGGCGTTTTCGTTTTGCTTGTTGTTTTTCCTCCCCGCCCTTTCCAAATTACAATAGTGTGAATTCTTATTTAGAAGTGCTTCTCATCATCTATTTGCAATGTGTTTCTTATCAGTTTTGCTCTTACCGTTGAAGTCTCTATTTCCTCCCCGAACTATAATGGCTTCACTTTCATACTAGCCTACCAACTGGTTAACAGGCATTCTCCTGCTGGTCACAAAAACCCCGTTCCCACGCATTCTGGTCCATGTTCTTTGGGTTGACACTGGATAGGTGGTGTGTGAGTGAAATCAAAAGGAACGCAGCGCAAGCCATTTATGATTAATGTTATATATAGGCTTCCCTTGGCTTCGGTCACTCTGATAGGCTAATCCAAAACGGATGCTGCCGATTGTGTGCTGTGGTACTTAATTAGACTCGGCGCCCTCAGATTAACTAAGCGGCCAACTTGTTTCTCCTAAACGATGAACCAAAAATCCTCCTACCTCACTCGTCAAACGGCCGGTGAGGTCGATACAGAAATTTGCGCAAAGTTAGACCTCATATTCCTATTAGATAACGTTCCTCCTCCTGAGAAACTACTGCTAGTTGTTGTTAATGTCTCCTTTGGACTAGAACTTAAGATAATTCTAGCCTCATATTTGCCTAGTCGAGTTGATCGTGAAGTTTGATAATGTTACGTCTCTATCTTCCACATACGGTTGTTTTCATTCTAGCATTCCACTCATAAGGAGCAAAAACAAGTTTTTCCAAGTTTGTCTTTCAAAAAGGTTGACGCTCATATAACTTCAGATGAAAAGTTAACCAGTCCGAGAAATACAGGCTCCTATCATTCCACCATCCTGTCACTCGTTAACCCACTGTTTAAGTCGTCTGGTCCGGATTTTACATCTCTGGTCATCTGAAAGCAGTGTCTGGTTGAGATTGCTGAGCCGCTGTCCGTTTATCATCAGTCGGTCGTCTATCGAAGACATGGAAAGGATTTTCAGTTACTACATTTATAAAGATGAATGCACAGGTAGACAGGAAGCTGTCAGTCAATTGTTCTGCTCTGCTTTCATTTTACTCCCATCTTATGGACTGTTTGCTTGATAAATCTTTCAAGCAAACGTGGCTGGAACTGGACTGTTTAATAAAGCATATTATAGGTCCAATGGAAGACAGCACAGTTCACATTTGTTGATTGCTCGTAACTTCGACCAAAGTTACTGTCAGAGCTGTCTATTGATTTTATCTATATAGTTTTCTGTAAAGCTTTCGGTAGTCCATTGATTCATACTGCTTCAAAAACTCATCTATCGTGGTCTTGCCGGACTACTGACGTCGTGCCTTACAAAACTCTTGATTGGGTATTCATTCGTGTCAAGTTAAACGACTAGTAATCAGATCGGCTTCCAGCTAACAATGGAGCTTCCTGGAAATTCATCCCAGATCCACTGCTTTTCCATCTATTCGTTCCTTAGTTTCCGCTCATTGTCAAGTCGTCGATGCTGCCCGACAGCGGGGACATAGAAATATTGTGTATTATACAGCAGCCGTTGGACAATAATTAATTTTTCTGTGCGACTTAACTCTGTTTTATCAGTGGTTTGCTATCTTGCTTGCCATTCTTTGTTACCAACTACAAAGACGTACATCCACCATCACACGTTTGTTTCCTACTTAGATGAACAAATGTTTAAAGTCCGCAAATGTGAAGAACACATAGGAATCCCAGTGGGGGATAAATTAAATCTGCTTATAAATTGTACAGTCACAGCGTAGTACCAGTAAGCCTTCGAGGTAGGACTTTTGGACAATTTATATGTGCAGACCTATCCACAGTGCACACATCCGATGTACACCCTCGCATGAAGACATGCATATCGATTCGCCGTCCTTATTTTAAAGAAACGGTTTTCATTGGAAGTATCCAAAGATAGACTACTAAAATAGTCACGGGACTCAAAATGAACTCTGATTAAAAAAGGACGGGTAATAAAATGTAAATGAACTATAGTCATCTAAGAGAACACTTAATCTTAACCAACCAAATTCTCCACGCAAACATTTTCCAGTTGACAGAGAATAACGGTCTTTCAGTTGACGTTGCGTTTCAAGTCAGTAAGGAATCACGAATGCAGAACTGTCACTCACTGAGGAAGACACCATTTAACTCTGTAGTAATAGTTAACTCGGTCGAGGTATCCAAAACTCCAGGTATGTGAAAACCAGCTGGCCTTACATTTCTTTTGGTGACCTCCCCAAAGAATTTCAACAGACCACCAGATATCTGGGCGTTTATTTGCTTTGTATTGATCGTCCCTTTGTGCATATTTGTTGATCGTATGGTTATGATGCACGTCACATCAAAGTATTCGAAATCAGATAACTTTCTTTGATCTTAAAACGCTTTCTTTATTATAGTTATACTTATAATTCTTTCACTGTACAAACTTACCCTGTTGTTCTGCAAGATCAAGTACCTTCCCCTCTTCTCTTTCGTTTTACGTGAATGAATTCCATGTCCCTTTAACGCGCTTGAGATTTAACTCGTAGTAATATTTACTTACGTCTGCTAGGTAGACGTACAGGTTTGATCAGCTTCTGATTCTCTCAATCTAATTTATTTAAATTTAGGTATTGTTTTACTTCTGTTTTTTTCGTAATTTTTCCGTAAACTGCAACATTTTCTCTTTTGATCACGTACCCATTATCAGATTTGTTTTGATCGCAACCTTCCCTGTTCCACCCTGATGTGGTCCAACTCAGTTTTTGTAAAGGCGAGGGACTAATATTTACTTTGGTACTTACTACTTTTATCCTTTGTTTCATCGTTTTTATTATAGCCTACATTCTCACATTGTTTGTACTATTTTCCAGCAGCCCTTGAGGATGTCACTACACTCTTGACAAGATCACTCACATATTTTTGAAAACAGTGGTATTTCTCGAACAATCTTGATTAGTTTTGTTAGTTCCCCTCACTTTGCTACTTGCGGCAAACAATCCTGTGGGGTTCCGCTAGCCCCTCTTTCTGCTTTTATGTCAAATCTCTTCTCAACTGTTTCCAACACGCTTAAAACATAAGCGTATTTTCAAACGTCTGTTGTTCTACAGGTTCTCTTTCTTGTTGCTCATATTAGGCTTAGATTTTTTCACACAATTTGCAGCAATATTTGTGTTAATCACTTTCATCATCGTGTTTTCACATCCATATTGAATACACATTCCTCGAATGCACACGGTTTTACGAAATTGACTTAACTTGAACAGAGAAACAAGAGTGCAGATCTATGAGTTTGTAAAGATCAGGCTTAATAGTGAACATAAGTAGTGGCGGCTTGAGTAGATATGTAACTTGTCACAATAATGTGCTCGATAACAAAGAAGCAACTGTGTGGTGTGTGATAAGGATCTCCGCGTCGCTGTACAAAAACTGTAGACATGATATTGTCTACATTCAACTAACTTACGTTAGAAAAATCTAGTCTGCACAAAACGAGCGCCTAATTCTTTTCGGGTTTATGCTAATACTTTCTACGTTCATGAACCAATTGAACTGCTACAACCAGGCCCTAAACGTGACACGTCCGATTTTCATCACTAACCAGTAACCGCGTATTTGAAACTCCCATTTCTTCGTTGTGTATTTGAATGATAGATGAAAGACTGATATCACACGACTTGTGCTCGTGAAGATTTCGCTGCAACTCTACTGTTGTTTTACTATAGATGAGTTTAATATACGAAATTTCAAACCAAAGGAAAAGACTACAAAAATGGTCAAAGTTTAACACGAGCTCGGTTGTCACCACGGCAACGTCATCGTCACAGATAGCCCCTTTTGTATGCACAAATGTGTAAGCGGAGCGTCACCCTAGGATCAGGATTGCTGAACCGTTCTCAAAACAGGTTCGCCAAACGATCACATAATCGGAAAACTTGCAACAAACACGCGGAAGCAGCCGGCGTCATCGGTTGTCAAGCCCTGCCCGATGAAGCAACATGCGGCTCACTCATATAGGTCATGTCTTGCTCTGTTCTTGACTCGAAACAAAACGTTAGTTAGGATGTACCGAGGCCATTACGACGAAACATCCTCCACACTATTTTATGCATACGGAAGGAACTATTTGTGACGTTGATGCTGCCATGGTGGCTACTGAACTGGTTTTAAACTTTGATCTTTCAGCAACTGTTTTGTGGTTTTCAATTTTGTACGTTCAACTCGTCTACAGTGAACCTCAAAACAAGTGCAACGGATTCTTCTCCAGCATAAATCGTGTAATTTCTGTCTTCTGTCTCCTCCATTCATATAATCGCATAGAAAGCAAACTGACTGGACGATAACCAAAAAACAGCAACATCGGTAAAACACCAGGTGTCTCACTTCGCCTTGACTGAAATCGTAGTCAATGGAATACTGCAATTTCCCCAAGTTTACTGCTTCCTTCTCTTGGACCCCTTCGTTGTCTTCCATGTGTGCCTCGAGTTCTTCTAAATCTCCCTGCAAGAGCGTCATTGGAGGAACAGTTTGATGATTGTTAGTAATAAGTCGATATCACTTAAACAAAACGTTATGTAAATGCATTTAACGTGCGTATCACCTGTAAAAAATAATACCATTTGCTGAAACGAAATTGATCCGTGTTGTCTAACCAATCTTCTCCTATTAACGACTTAGAATAAACAAACTCATTGCATATCGTAACGTCGAACTTTTGGATACACATGGGCTTCACTGATTCTCATACTTTTTGAAAATTAGTTTATTACGCTTTTCGTATAATCTGCACTGAATTGGAAATTATAACTATGTAGTCAGACTGTGAAGTTGATTTGATTCTAGAGTCTGGTTCCGTTGAGCTGTATTGGCTTTCTGATCTGGACAAAAAGAGCGCTCCTGATTTCCAATTAGATGCATTATTGTTGTACATGACATGAACTCGATGACTAATACACCTACGTATACAAATATGTATAATTTGTGTGTATATTTGGGTGTTGAACAAAAAGTGAAAAAACAAAATCTAACTGGGATTCACTCGCGCATTAAACTTTTTTCTTCGCTAAAATAATCTCCGTTATTTCAGCCCATCTCATAGTGAACTTGGATTCACAACATACTCACTCAGTTGTACACTTTAACTGGAAATACGGCACTAACTTGTACAGAAAACTGTCTCTTTGGCGCATCTCTGTTGGTGTCGTATACTCACCCTGTCTTTCGCCAACCCCTTCCCTATAAGTTGCACATTTCGTATGTCTGCCTTGCTTTTCTTCTTGTCCTTCTTGCGTCGTTTGAATACACATCGCTTGCAAATGCAGAATAGGATGAGGAGAAGGAATAGTACGATTCCGATCACCATGGCAATCACAGCTCCAACTGGAACTAGATATAAAAAAGCATAGAGTTTACGTGTGAATGTCACCGATGAATGCTTTTGCGCGTACGTTGTTAGTAAGTTGGAAAGAGCGAGAGAGAGTTGGACTAACGGAAGCGGGCGTAAACCACTACATTCTTTTTGAGTTGGTTGGGTAATGTGAATGATTGCTGTTTGCTTTTTCAATGGCTCGTGGGAGTCGGCAATAGATCACCTGAGGCTACCATAGGCAGGACAAATGTTGGGTCAGTTCACACGGTTGCTTGTATATCTGTGCCAGAGATAGATTCAATTCAGTTTAAATTTGTCATCAACTGTGATTCACTTTAAGTGTCTCAACTCCACTGGGTCAGTCACCTACTTGAGTATGTAATATTGTTTATCAGCTCGCTTGCAATCATATCGTATAGTGATGCTCTGTCTCTCACGTTGATTTGCAGTTGCGTTGGAGTTTTGGAAGCACATCAGATGAGCAGCTAAGATGAAGTGTGACTTGATATATGTCCACTGGTTAGTACGCGCGATAGATACTGTAAACTAAACGTACGAATGGGAACCTGACCTCACCCTGTTTGAAGCACATTGAAGAAACAGGTCGAGTTCGTCAGCGTGTTGATGCGCAGTCAGAATTCTGAATTGCTGGCGTTCTCTGAAGGAATTCTAACCGATAATCGACACACGTCCCTGAAAGTACAACTGTTTACTCAAGTAGTGTCCGTTTTAGAATCGACAGTACTCTTCCTTCTAAGGCGAAGTTCAATCCTGTCGACTTTCATTGTTGGCGCCACTTCCGTATGATACGCATTCAAATGTTAAACGTTTCCGGATGTTGAAAGCAAAAAGAAAAAAAGAAGACATCTCGCGCTGTGCTTCTCTTTTTCGTTGATGAACCGCATCAATGGATCCTAACGTTTCCATGTTCACAGTTGTCTATTCTACCTGGCTGATCGACTGCCGTGGAAGGCCGTAAATTGTAAGCTTGAACAAAACAGTAATGCACATAATAGTAACTACCCAGCCAGTCAGGATCAACAATCCCTATTCAGTTTAATGTAAAATGTTTGTGCTCTATCGATTCCACCTAGGGTTCCTGTTTTTCGCAGATAACTTAAATCATGCACATGTCACATACTTCGTAAATAGATAGAAACTGACTTAACCAAACTTCTCGGTTTTTGCAAACCATGATATCGTTACCCACTATGACGCACACATTAATTATGGGCTCTATGAAGTAGTGTTTGGGTTAGGTGGGTTTATACTGATACCGATTCTAGAAAATATAACAGTCCATTCTGTATACATATAAGGAAAATGTTCGGCAATTTAAATGGGTACATGATTTGGAATGAATGTACCTCTTAGAGTCAATGCTGTCAGTTGACCGAAGTAGTTCGGTGGAGCCACTCACGAATGCCCTCGAAATGTGGAATGCTTGCCAGTAGCAGTTGTATTCCAATCCAGTTCGGTTTTCAGATGTTTTTTTCTCCACACATCAAACGGTTTACTAGAGATGGAACAACAGTCCATTCTGTATACATATAAGGAAAATGTTCGGCAATTTAAATGGGTACATGATTTGGAATGAATGTACCTCTTAGAGTCAATGCTGTCAGTTGACCGAAGTAGTTCGGTGGAGCCACTCACGAATGCCCTCGAAATGTGGAATGCTTGCCAGTAGCAGTTGTATTCCAATCCAGTTCGGTTTTCAGATGTTTTTTTCTCCACACATCAAACGGTTTACTAGAGATGGAAAATCAAGCCTTTTTCAGCCTATAAATCGGCTGGCTACTACAACACATTTTCTGCTAACTGAATAGCTTCCCGCTGTGTCAAAGTGCGTTTTGGTTTCGAACTGTATGGATTTTGTAACAGAGTGGCTATTTGTCTATTCGCATTAATAGGCCTGATACAAAGAAAATTTTTAAATTCACCTCGTGACTTGATACTTTTACAGTTACCCTTTTCGTGGTCTATAACTGAAAGCATTGGAATGTTTCCGTTGTGTGCCGTTTTAATGAAGAATATATTTACCATGCATTTTTGCGGCCGCTTTTTGAAGAAAGGCGTCCATATTTTCTTTGAAATGTTGTCCGGAGCCACTGAGTGCCACGTTTTTGGCGGTTGTCCATGACACATGCGCTTCCGGGGATGCCTCTGTCGTTTCCACCCTCTTCGAAATTTGGATGCCTGGTACATAAATTGCAGCTGACAATTCAGTTTTATGTTCATCATAAGATAACTTCAAAATTTAGTGAAAACGGGGACAAGAACAAAAGGTTACTGTTATGTATGAAGGTATAGTTTCGAACTTGAATTAGGAGTGGGTGTCATATACTTGGTTGAAAACAACAGTTTACTACGTTGTAATTGGCAAGAAACGGTCATCCAAATAAATCTCGTGGTTTTTCTGACCCCTCATTTATGAGTTATTCGTCAGAGGCTAAATGATAACAAGCTAAGTGGTGCTCCGCCCGCTGCAAAGTGAGCTCTTCAATCAGTAGTCATAGCGGGAATTTCTTCAAGCAGTTCAATTTTGTTCTTGTCCAATTTCGAGAGTTGCAGTGATTCAAATGGTCATGCATTAAAAAAAACCATGGCACCGTCTATTCCTACACGGTTATTGCACTGTGTATTCTATACAGATGTGCGACGTATTGCTCAATGTCCACCGACCACCTATGTTCTCTATCGTAGAAGTATTCTTGGCTAAGTCACTCTACTAGCTCTAAAAACTGGACATTCATTACTGACGGACTCTACCGACAGCAAAACTTGACTATAGTGCTTTTTCCAAACTGGAAAGTCTTTGACAATCCGAAAGTTGCGATGAGTTTCAGCCCATCTCATAGTGAACTTGGATTCACAACATACTCACTCAGTTGTACACTTTAACTGGAAATACGGCACTAACTTGTACAGAAAACTGTCTCTTTGGCGCATCTCTGTTGGTGTCGTATACTCACCCTGTCTTTCGCCAACCCCTTCCCTATAAGTTGCACATTTCGTATGTCTGCCTTGCTTTTCTTCTTGTCCTTCTTGCGTCGTTTGAATACACATCGCTTGCAAATGCAGAATAGGATGAGGAGAAGGAATAGTACGATTCCGATCACCATGGCAATCACAGCTCCAACTGGAACTAGATATAAAAAAGCATAGAGTTTACGTGTGAATGTCACCGATGAATGCTTTTGCGCGTACGTTGTTAGTAAGTTGGAAAGAGCGAGAGAGAGTTGGACTAACGGAAGCGGGCGTAAACCACTACATTCTTTTTGAGTTGGTTGGGTAATGTGAATGATTGCTGTTTGCTTTTTCAATGGCTCGTGGGAGTCGGCAATAGATCACCTGAGGCTACCATAGGCAGGACAAATGTTGGGTCAGTTCACACGGTTGCTTGTATATCTGTGCCAGAGATAGATTCAATTCAGTTTAAATTTGTCATCAACTGTGATTCACTTTAAGTGTCTCAACTCCACTGGGTCAGTCACCTACTTGAGTATGTAATATTGTTTATCAGCTCGCTTGCAATCATATCGTATAGTGATGCTCTGTCTCTCACGTTGATTTGCAGTTGCGTTGGAGTTTTGGAAGCACATCAGATGAGCAGCTAAGATGAAGTGTGACTTGATATATGTCCACTGGTTAGTACGCGCGATAGATACTGTAAACTAAACGTACGAATGGGAACCTGACCTCACCCTGTTTGAAGCACATTGAAGAAACAGGTCGAGTTCGTCAGCGTGTTGATGCGCAGTCAGAATTCTGAATTGCTGGCGTTCTCTGAAGGAATTCTAACCGATAATCGACACACGTCCCTGAAAGTACAACTGTTTACTCAAGTAGTGTCCGTTTTAGAATCGACAGTACTCTTCCTTCTAAGGCGAAGTTCAATCCTGTCGACTTTCATTGTTGGCGCCACTTCCGTATGATACGCATTCAAATGTTAAACGTTTCCGGATGTTGAAAGCAAAAAGAAAAAAAGAAGACATCTCGCGCTGTGCTTCTCTTTTTCGTTGATGAACCGCATCAATGGATCCTAACGTTTCCATGTTCACTAATCCGCGTATTTGAAACTCCCATTTCTCGTTGTGTATATGAATGATAGATGAAAGACTGATATCACACGACTTGTGCTCGTGAAGATTTCGCTGCAACTCTACTGTTGTTTTACTATAGATGAGTTTAATATACGAAATTTCAAACCAAAAGGAAAAAGACTACAAAATGGTCAAAGTTTAACACGAGCTCGGTTGTCACCACGGCAACGTCATCGTCACAGATAGCCCCTTTTGTATGCACAAATGTGTAAGCGGAGCGTCACCCTAGGATCAGGATTGCTGAACCGTTCTCAAAACAGGTTCGCCAAACGATCACATAATCGGAAAACTTGCAACAAACACGCGGAGGCAGCCGGCGTCATCGGTTGTCAAGCCCTGCCCGATGAAGCAACATGTGGCTCACTCATATAGGTCATGTCTTGCTCTGTTTCTTGACTCGAAACAAACGTTAGTTATGATGTACCGAGGCCATTACGACGAAACATCCTCCACACTATTTTATGCATACGGAAGGAACTATTTGTGACGTTGATGCTGCCATGGTGGCTACTGAACTGGTTTTAAACTTTGATCTTTCAGCAACTGTTTTGTGGTTTTCAATTTTGTACGTTCAACTCGTCTACAGTGAAACCTCAAAACAAGTGCAACGGATTCTTCTCCAG
>LOND01028720.1:28676-53216 GCA_014220965.1 Paragonimus kellicotti | reverse complement strand
TGCCATGGTATGGTGAAACCGCCATAATTTAACTGATGAGTTGCATCCCCGAGAATAACATCCCCATACCTAGGACACAGCTGAAAAGCACTTTTAGGCACAAACATAACGAACCTTAACACTTTCTCTCGAAGTAGAAAGCTATAACTGCCTTCCACCCTTAATAAGTCTCGCAACTTGATAATTTCGTTGCGACTATCTAATTTGTTATGCCTAATGCGTAGGTTGCTTAAATCGTGTCGACGCATCCTAACCCCATATTTCTTGTTCACATACAACCTCATTTCTCGAGCACTCTTAAAGTGGTTCATCATCTCGCATACATGCAGTTCCTCATCAACAGTCAAACGCCTATTCCTGGGATATATATTAGGCTTACCAACTTGAAAGTCGTGTGAGTGGACCAGGTTCGCCTTTTCGATTTGATATCCGTTAGTACGATAATGTACGACCCAGGATGCATTACATCTTGTAGTCTGCAAATCTAAAATTTGTTATCATAAATTGGATAAATAAACATTACCGTTTGGAGGGTGTTGTTCGGCGTGTACAGTGTACGCATTTGTACACCACACTTCCATACGGGCAGCCTGGCGGTAGTTCTACTCCCCTATGCTTCTTAGCACTTGCAGCTGTTTGCGAAGTGTTAATGAAAAAGCTTGTGCAAGTTTCTCGTTGAAATTTGCGCAAGTCTTCCAGATATTCTTCATATTTCGGGTACTTCAACTTGAATATTCTTCTAAAGATGCTTTCATCGTTCACCGCCATGCTGATTCAACGTACGGAAGTGAATTACCCATAATGGACCGTTTAAACACGTAATGTCAGATGATGTCAGATTAACTGAAATATGCTGTTTTCACATATGACTTGGAAATATCATTTGTACCATTTTACTAACACTTCAGCTCACATTCATTTCATCGGAGTTTCTCAATAATTCATGTAGTATTGGAAACGCTCTTCCCCTCAACAATGTCAAATTGTACAACAAAGTACCAACGAAATTAATCTGTTCTACGGAGTCACTACAATCGCTGTAGCGTGCCCGGTAACGTGAATCCTGGTTCATGCCTCTTTCCACAAAATTAAGAAACAGTTTAATCAACAGATAACAAACTTCGTATATCATCAACAGAGTTACAATACCTAGTTAGCCTATTGAAATTGATCGCCGACTGGTGATTGTATTCTCTCGATGCTGATTGGCTGGTTCGTTCGCTGCAGGTCGAGGCTGGCTCCCCATCATGTTTTTGATCATACGGTTAGACACGGACTTGTTCCTAAGTGAACTGGTCCTTTTAACAGTGTATTAATGTGTAATATTAATCACCTGAATTACGGTGTATTTTGTTAATAAGTAACTGTTTCTCTAATGGGCGACCCCAGCGTCTTCTCTCTCGATTTCAAATTGTTATTGGGTGAGATAGAGTCGGGAAGTAGTGGTTCTGTCGCTAATGTTATCCGAAAGCTGAGGGAAAGCGAACTAGCTGCCTACAAGGCTGGAGTCGGTGGGCCGACTGGAGAGCTTGTTGCTGCGTTTATTTCAGCCCTAGATGCTCAAGCCAACGAACGGAATGTGGAAATCGAGAGAACATGCGCCCACCACTACCAGGGCCTCGTTGAAGCCACGCGTGATCTTCTTAGCATTCAAAATGACGCGGCCATCATGCAGAATAATATCGGAGCTCTGGACAAGCGTTTGGAAACGGCTGTTGGACAGGTGAGTTTCTACACTTTGAATTGTTTTCCTCTGTATGTACTGTATTTTCTCACTTTTGGGGTCGGGGGCAGTCACTTTAGTAACACGGCGTACTTGTGCAGTCGTGTTCATGTTTATCTTTGTATATTCTCTGTCATTGAGTACTACACCTCTGACAACTCAGGGGAATTCGTTTGACTCACTCAGCTTCTTTCGTGTGCATACGAAACGTGCACCAAAACCTGTCGACTAGGAGAAATCACCATGATGATCTCTTCTAGGTGGTAAGTTTTGGTGTACCGTTCTGCCTGTTGAAGTTAGGGTGAGTACACCGTAAACTAGGCAGTATAGGTTCTTACACAATCGTTTCATACTCACCGTATACTGACGGAACTTCAATGGTTCAATGGGTTGTAAACGGAAGTAGGAAGCCGGAGCTTTTGAGAATTCCGTATCTCGATGCGTAGAATCTCAAGGTCCTCAGCAATGGGCTGAAATGGGGAAAAAAGGTGCAGCATCCGAACTAATGCAATATATGTTGGTCAAGGCGAGCCTTGAAAATTGTTACAGAGCTGGCAGAAACAACATGGCTTGGAAGAGCATTCCAAGCCTTGCAAACACGCAATGAGAAAAAGCTATGTCTACATTCTAGTCTGCTATGTTGGACCTCTAGTTTTAGGGGGTGGCCCCTCAGTGTCAAGCTATTTCCCCTGTTGAGCATTGGCCGGCAAGGATGATCCGGGGACTTCATTATCAAAAAGGTTAATACCAAATCACCTCTAAGCCGACGATACTCTAAAGAGTACATGTTCAAAGATTTTAACCTTTCCTCATACGGCCTGGTTTTCAGACCCCGGACTGCCCTAGTGGCTCGACGTTGCACGGTCTCCAGGAGCAGCTTGTCCTTTTGGAGATGTGGTGGCCAGATCACAGTTCCATTCTCCAGATGCGGTCGAACGAAACTGTTGTATAGAAGCTGAAAACAACTGGGGTTGAACTGGCCGAAAAGACGTTTCAATAACGCCAGGGTGTTGCTAGCCTTTTTTGCGTTTGTTTCAGCGTTCGCAGAGCTCGAGAGAGTGTGCGAAACAGTGGTTCCTAGGTCCTTCTCGATAAGAACTGTCTGAAGCGGGTACCCGTCGAGGTAATACGTGGTTTTTAGAGAGCTGTGGATGTGCATAACTTTACACTTACCAGCATTAAAGTCGAGTCGGTTCACTCGAGACCAGTTGAATAGAATGTCAAGGTCTCTCTGTAAGATAACAGAATCATCGGTGGTGTTGGCACGCCAAATTTTGACGTCGTCCGCAAACAGTAATAACGGGGAAGTGATTGAGAGTGGAAGATCGTTGATAAATATCAAAAATAGTAGCGGACCAAGAATTGAACCTTGGGGCACTCCACTGAGGCTAGGCCTGCAGGTAGAGAATACGCTATTAACGCGCACCCTGTACAGACGGTTAGCAAGATATGACTGAAGCCACTGAAGAAGATTGCCTCGCACCCCATAAAGGGAAAGCTTACCTATCAAAACAGCATGGTCCACGCGGTCAAATGCCTTAGCAAAGTCGAGATATACTACGTCTATTCCATTTCCCTGATCAACTGCTTTCGTCCACTGGTCGGTGGCTATCAGCAGATTTGTAGTACACGAACGACCCTTGCGAAATCCGTGTTGCGCATTGGAGAAAAACTCACGAGAGGTGAGGTACTGGTGAAGCGAGTCGTATACAAGCGCCTCTAAAATTTTTGAGACGCTTGATAACAAAGCAATTGGTCTGTAATCACCGGGACAATTACGCCTACCACCCTTGAAAACGGGTGTGATGCTCGCGAGTTTCCAGCTGCTAGGTACTGTTCCCTGGGAAACGGATTGCGTAAACAGTAAGCTGAGTGGTTCAGCAAGCTGTTCAGCCGCTTCACGCAAGGCCTTGGGAGGTATACCGTCGAGGCCAGGAGAACTGTCCCTAAGGCACCTGAGTTTAGCCAACACCGCCGTGGAGGATGTATCCACAGTGTAGGTGCCATCTATTTCATTGTCAAGATGAACCTGAGGAACTGATGGTGACTGCGCAAAAACACTGCTGTAAAACTCAGCGAGGACATCAGCGGCCTCCATATCAGAGCTAGTAAGGCCTGATGGGCCTAAGAGTTGTGGAACTCCAGCTTTCGCCTTGCGAGTTGATGCTACAAATCGGAAGAGGCTATTTGGGTCAGCGATAAAGCGTTCTGTAAGACGTTGTTGATAATGCAGACGGTCATGTCGAATTAGCGACGTACACCGATTCCTTAAAGCAGCGTATATTTTTTGATCAACTTCAGATCCCGATAATCGATAGCACGTCCAAGCATGACGCTTCTTCAGAATTAGTTTGAGTGTACTAGCTGTCTCTTATACACTTTTGAATGTTAATTTCCCGTGTAGGAAATGGAATGCGCCCACAAATATTTTATGGATAACTAATCAACCATTGGATACACCATTATGCAATGTGAATGAAACTCAAATATTTTTCAGTGAAGCTGCGGATGCCATAGGTAACTGAAAAACGTATATCCGGGTGTCCAGTGCAGTGATAATTGATAAGTATGTCGATAGTGACGTCGAAGTGTCCACAATCGTTTCTCACGAAAAGTGCCCAATGTTTATAGGTTTTCGATGTCAGTATCTTACTGAATATTTTTTCACCTGGGAAAGATTTGTAGGGGATCAAAACAGCGACGCGATTATACCCGGCAAACATGTAGCCAATTCTATCAAGTGGGCCAGCAGCAGGCAACGTATCACTCGGCTCAACTTCTCTCGCAAATGTCAGCTACTGCTGAATTAAAAGTTTCCGTTAGATTGCTCTAACTGTTAAAAGATGAGTTGGAAAAACCTGATAACGACATTTTCGTTGCACTGAGTAGGCTGGCGTTGAGTGCAGGTCATTGTGATCAAGGTGCAAACGTTTGTCCAGATTGATTGGATAACTCGGTGCCATCCGACTGACACACGCTCTCTAGCAGGCGCTCCTCCCCATTGAAATTTTGACGTGTTCCGTTTACGGCATTGGGGCAATTATCCGTTTCGAGGGATTCGGCTTGAAGGTCGTTCAAAAGGGAAAACGGTCATTTTGGCGCGAATCCTCGTTTTTTAAATATTTTGAAAATTTTAAAATCGGAATTTCGGGCAAAGTACTCACAATGCATCAATTTTAAATAAACAGCGGTACTGCAAATATTGAAATACATCGATCAAGTGCCAAAAGTACTGGTTTGGTGATGAAAAATTTCCACCATTTTTGCGAAAATCACCCGTTATTGGCGTTAGGTCACTTTTTCAAGTCTTGTAAATGCACTTATTGCAATGTTCCAGATGGAATACGTCATTCTGCAAATAAAGTCAAATAAGACGACCGCGTGATCACTCAGTCCTAGCGGTGCGGTGATCGTAAGGTTGTCGACCATCAACTCTTCGTTAGTGAATAAATAATCCAGCCGCGACGGATTATGGCCAGTACGCCACCGAGTGAAATCAGATATGTGCTCCGTTAAGCCCAATGCTCCGATTGTGTGAAAAAATCGCGCAGACAGAATTTTCAGTGCCCGCGTACGAGAAAGCCGGAAAGTTGATTTCAGGTAAGTTGAAATCGCCCATTAAGAGAACGTGGGAAAATCCTAAGGTGGGTAAGACTTCCAGTCCAGATAATAAAAGTTCGTCTTTTGAATTATCTGAAGATGGAGGACGATAGAGGACTCCTACAAGCCATCGTTCAGAACCATTTAGGCGAATCGAGCACCAAACGGCTTCCTGGATCGCAGCAAGTACTGGATTGTTAAAATGGAAGGCCTGAAGAGAAGTGTGGACATAGAGGGCCGATCCCCCTCCTCTACCTTCAGTTCTATCCGCACGGTAGATAATCATATCCTCTAAAGCGAGCTCGGAATCTAGGTAGGAAGTGCTGAGCCACGACTCCGTTATAGCAACAATCCGGGGCTTTGCGGTAGAACAAATTTTACGAAGCTCAGGTAATTTATTTACTAAGCTAAGCGCATTTGTGTACATGCACCTTACAGAGTTAATGGTAAACGAATGAACGTTATCCTGGGATTCTGAATGAGGTGGTTCATTCAAAACGCAACGTCGATAGATGTCGCCGACTCCTGTGGAGTCGGCTGTAGAGAGTTTTTTGAAACCATTAAATCCTCAATAGGCACCACCAGGCGACTGGTACGCGTGCGATGATTGGCTTTTAATAAATCTCGTTCCTCTTTAGAACGATCGGGGTGTAACGAAATCCCACCAGGGATAAAACGACGTCTATGGCGGAACCGCTCCAGTATGTGCGATGCCATCTCGTGCGAGGTGACAGTAATTTTGAGGAGTCGTGGTCGAGATTCACCCGACTCCGGCTTGGGCCGCAGGATGCGGTGAATACGTTGAACTTGGACGTTGGTAAGTTCAAGTGCAGTTGACAGGAATCGCCACTGACTCTTGTCGTGTTCCAGATCATCGCTAACGGAATCGGGGACACCCCTAATGATAACGTTGCGAGATCGATCAGTGGTTCCAGTTTCTTTTTGTGCGAGCTTCCGCCGCTGGCGTTCAGCCCATGGTATATCAGGGTATATCCGGGCCCCAGAGTTGTCCAGCAGCTTATGTGCCGCTAGAAGAACGTCTTCAGTCAAAGTGGATGACGGAAGCACGACCCTTGCTAACCGAGGTTTGTCAGCATGTGGCGAATCCAATTTCCTAGCCAACCTCGTGATAGAGTTTGGGACATTTGGATTTATGCCCATTTTTGTGCAGACTCGTCCAAAGCTCTCTATCATGCTCGTCACGGAGCGTTAGGCTGGTGGCGGCACATTCCGGAAGGTTCTGAACAATTACAGAATCCTCCCGAGCAGATGAGCTCAATCTTTTAGGAATGACCGTGTTGGTCCCCTTGGAGAATTTCGCCGAAGTTACGCCATCATTAGTGTAACTCTTGCGAACAGCATGACTGGGTTTCTTAGGTAAGACCGAGCGAACAACCTCAGAATTCGGTCGTGTTTGCTTGCATGCTGTTGGCGGGTTGTCAGCAGCAATGGGCATGAGCGTTTTCGGAGAAACCGAGGTAACCATGTTTGACTTTGTTCCTGATGCAACCGACGCATATGATACTGTGCCTGTTACACTCGCGTTATATGCCTTACTGAGTACAGCCGGTGGGTCAGGGGATGTCACATCCAATGCGTATGATGAAGTGCTACCTTCAGAACTAGGAGCCTGCCTAGCGTTTCTACAACAGAGGCAAACAAGGTGGATGCAGTCCAGCCGTGTTGCTGTCAACATTTTGTAAACCTCGCTAGATATGCCCAGACACGAGGTGTGAAACCACGTGTCACAGAGCAAGCACTGCATGGCGTGGTCCCTCGCGCGGACAATCTTTTCACATGATCCACAGTTAGACCTTTTCACCATTACAGAGGCGACTACGCGAATAGGAATCAGTTGATTCGTAATTCACGAGGTCTTTAGGATACGGAAACGGTCAAATATTAACCAAACAACGCAGAGAGAGATTCGAACTCACAGTATTCAAACGACCCGGATCATTCAATATTGTTGTCTCCACGACGTGCCTGTTGTTGTGTATCCGTGTGTATGCCGTTCTCTGCAAGAAGCTCAACGGCAAGTCAATATATTCTGGATGTGAAACAAACGCCTTTCATTAACCTACATGCACGTGGATGCTATAACTTGACAGCCTTCATCATTGTAACACATGGTTTAATTGTGAAACTTGTGTCAGAAGCGGTTGAAATAAATAAAGTTTACGACGTCAATCTCGGAAGTGCATACCAGCATTTTCCAAATCTTCCCGTCGAACTCGGCCATACAGTCTTTTGTTATGCATTATTTCTGTGCACACTTGTAGTAAGCGTCCACTAAGTTGCGTGTCTTTTCCGATTGAATCATCTTGTTAGCCCGCGGTTAACGTGACATGGCTCTGGGAGTGATTATATTCAGTTTTTCAGACCAATAGCAGCGCCATCAACTAACACCTCGCGCTTACGAGTTCTAGCCTCGGCCATCGGAAAATCTCTTGATTGCGTTCGGGAAATCTGATACACCCCAGTTACAATCTGACGGGTCACATGATAAGTACCGTATTGTTGGAATGGAAAAATTTGTGACGTTGTGCTAATGAACATTACGATAGTAAATGGCGTGTGAACGCACTCGTATTAGAGGCTTATCGGATCAACAAGTGTCGGGAAACATTTCGTCGTTCTATCTAGCTGCTAACGTCTGTTTACATGTTAATCATGTGCTGATTATGGGCATTGGTTCGTCAATGTATATTTGTCCAACACTTTGTCATTTTTCAGTATACGGACTCCTGTAGAGAATTATCTGTGTGCAAAATGACTCTGGAGCATGTTGACCAATGCATTGAAGCGCTTGAACTGACACTACCCATCCTGGAACAGTATTCACGTATTGAGCGGAGTATTGCGGAAGGCCGTTTCTACCACGCTTTGCGCACGCTGGAGGATCTCGAACACTTTCAACTGAGCCGCGTTCGACCCTATGCCTTTTCTGAGACAATCGGGAACATAATCCCCAAACTGCGATCGGAAATAAAAGTTAGTCTGTGGGCATTTTGTGACAGTCAAGCAACAATGAGAACCACTGATGTATTACTGCCTATGGTGATGAGGATGCATGTTTTTCAGTTACCTGTATGCGACTATTGGCATGCGATTGTCCGGCTAGATAGACTTATCTGCACACGGGATTATTGACATACGCAAATCACTTGGTGTCGCCAAATAATCGGCGCCAAAGGCGTAGTTCATGCGTCTGTCGTCCAACCTACATGCAGTCTTATCTTCCTCAAATATCTTGAAGCAGTCTGAGTCCATTCACTCTTTGTTATTTGCTAATGTCTGCAATTTTTATGTTACAGTGACTTTGGTGCAGAATTGCATTAGTTAAATCCAACTAGTGAACATCAGGCGGGATACAAATTACTGTGTTATGGCTTGTTTACCACTAAAAAGGATGCATTTCTCTCCTATGTTCTACAGTTGACAGCGTCTGCTTTATTAACACGTGTACGTTCTCGACCGGAGTTTGACTAGTTAGCTGCTACTGCCTTTCGCCACAGCAGTGGTGGTGTAAATTCTATCAGGAGACTTCTAAGTGCATGTTATATAGAACGTAAACAGACTGCCTTAGTGTTATTTGATGCGTTAGTGTTGTCTGTGTTTTCCAAAGTATGCACTGACTGGTAATGGCACTGGTTACGATTCTTTCATCAGGTGCGAGCTAATTGACAGACAGTTATGGTCAACATATCGGTTTGTCTACGTCGATTTCACACGTAGGCCAAGGTCCGCATCATAGGACAGGATGGTTGTAGGTTAACATTATGACCCTTCCCCTCGTTAATTGCTGGATGCATTTAAGATTTTGTCGATGAGAACATCTGGAACGCCGTCCACTACAAGGCCGATCGTGGACAAATAAACATACTCACCTCACTGGCGGAACTCACAGCGGAACTCTTTTGGGTTTGAAAGGTCAAAGTAGTATTAGGATGACAAGTGACACGTACGCAATAGTAACAGCTAGTGACAGTTAGGCCACTACATAAACATCAAGTCTAACTTTTAAAATCGATGATGAACGTCAACTTTGAGGTACTTCGTAAGTTTTCAAAACTGTTTAAGTGTTCACACAGTTGAATCTCACCAGTACTACCGTTCCGGCTAAATAGCGCTACTAGCTGAAGTGGCGTAGTTATGAAGGCAATCAATAAATTAATCGAATCCCAGCACAAATCGCGCTTCCAGGCTGTAGTCTCACATTGCGCAAATGCCAAATTCTCTCGTTTGGCTATAGACCGCTCTATAAAAGGTATTTTAGTATAAAATAATTTTATGGTTTTTCATATGCAGATGATTACGTGCATGCAAACATTGAGTCTAATATTGTTCACCAACAGGTAACACTATTGGAGGTCTTCTTTTCCATTTCTATTTATAAATCGCCTGATGTGGAACATCTTTTGTGATTACATCTTTAATGGCACTTCCGGAAGCTGTCATTGCTGAAATTAGCGGTGATTCAGCTCAGTTGTCTTATGGCAAACACCACCTGTTGCTTGTGCCTTGTCGCATTTGTGTTGATTTCTGCACTTTTATGTTTAGCTTTCCCCTACAAATGTCATACCCGTCTTTGAACCGTCAGTCAATCGCTTGATGTCTTACGTTAACATTCACGGCCATGCGTTACACTATAGTGTTCCTTACAATATTAGATCAAGACTAGAAATATTGTTACACCGAGCACTGCCAAAACCAGCATTGTCCATACTAAAGTTAATAACGGCAGTTTGCAGACGTTTTGAGAGACGCTGTCATTATTTTAAGCCTCGAGGACGTTCCCTCTATTGCGAATAAAATAAACATGCTTTCTGTTAACGTGATGTCTGTCCAAATTTTGCACAACAGGCCTGCTTTCTGGCTCTGGTGAACAGGCTAGTGTACATATTTTTTGTTTGTATACCGTGGTAGTGGCACCGATAAGTTGTGCTGTTTCAGATGTGTGGCTTTCAGTGTGCCCTTAGGTGGTGTGTAAAGATGGGGCCAATAAAGAGATGGCGCTGTTACTGAACGGCGGTATTTTCAAGGTCTGTCAACTTCTTACCATCATTTTTGTGAGAGATCGAAAGATGTTTGAATCTAAAGCTCTGATACAATGGGGTATTCTAAATCGAGAGATATCTCTGCTTCTGACAGAGAATTCTCTGCAATATCCTATCATTTGAGCCTAATCTGCGCTATCCGGTTTAAACCTACTGATGGATTGAGAATAACACAACGTTATGAGCAAGTTGTAATACTCTACGTTTCAACCACCTCGGGTGGCCTTCCTCAGGAGTGTTGTAATCGAAATCACATTATCAATAACATGTTAAACACGACGCCCAAACTGTTTGACTTCATTCGTACTAAATTTGGTGCGGATATCTTATAACTGATCGACTGTTCGGAACGTTCAGCATATCTGTTAAGTCGTAGCAAATAGTCTGCAATTTGAGCCGTCTTTTTCACATATAGTCTCTGGTACCAAGTCTATAACCGACGCAATTGCAAATAAGGATAAATAACCCTGTTATTTCCTGATAAGGGACATCTTTTGATTGTTCTGCTAAACAGTTCTCAGCTAGTAAGCAAGCCTTTGGCTAACTTTCGCTTTAGTTATCAGCTACCGTTCTGTTGTGTCAAGTGTTATCCAATGGCTGTTGTGTAAATGATTCGTTGACATGACAGAAATCCACCTTATGGTTACTACGCAACTCCAGATATACTTGTTCACAGCAGGTCTTAGTAGACGGTGTGATTTTCACACTGTTAGGTGGGTTTGACATTTGACGAGGTCATCTTATAGACAAGCAACTGTCGTGACATTCTTTAATACAGTAAGCTTCTTTCAATTTCGTCACGCATCACTCACACGCAAATTAAACCTCTGCATGTGCTGTTCTAAGCATCCTCCATAGCTTCTCTATCTGCGTCATGATTCATATTATCTATAAAGCTCTTGGGTAAAAAATAGACTCTCCACAGGTGCCGCCTATCCGATAGTTTGTTTATAAGCAATGTGTTCTTGCTCAGTTCATCAACATAGGGCATGTGGATCATTCTAGCAACGTATTTTGTACGTAGTCTACTTTAAATCCTTAAAATACAACACGTTGGTATTAGATTAAGGTGATTTTTTCCCATCTCATCCTGACTATTTCATTTAACCTTCGTTTTCGGCCGCTTCATCTGCCTGAGCAACGTTATCCTGTTTGTTTGCACTGTTGCTGGCGAATTGTCCGGACTATTAACAATAAACAGGCGTCTTCGGGACGTCTGGTTATCAATTAACGGCTGTGATAGTTCGTATATGTTCTATCTTTTGTCACGATCCGGATGGATGGCTTACCAAAAAAATGATGTCTGTGATCCATCTGTGCTTCTTCACTGTTGTTTTCAGCGGTTATCCCGCAACAGGTGGACTGACCTTGTGAACGTCAATGGTGTGCTCTGAAGGACTCCAAATTTGAAATCAGTAATCTGAGTTCGTCATGTCTCTTGCCTTTCCTTTTAATGTCTTTCATATCGTGTTTACTGAAGACGCTAACTGTTGGCAAGATGATAGATACCTTCACCGGTTATGTGTCTCACAATCAAGTCAGGTGAAGAGGTGTCACTTGTTACGCATGATAACGTGTGATTAATTCCCTTCCTTGTCGAACTCAGTCAAAGGTGGCAGCATGCCACGGTCATTAAAGTTTCCCTTGATTCCGTATGGTTTAGAAAGTGGACTGACCTATAACCTATGGTTTGTTCCGTCGCTCTTTCGTTTGTTGTTTCTACGATTGATGGTGACTGAAATAGTAATACTCATGAATCAGGCTCAAAGGAATTCATGTGTGCATATTTTATTGTAACGATATGTGCCTTTTGGTTGCTCTCTCCCGTATTTCTTTTTCTGCTGTCACAACAGGCAGCTAAGCATCAATCAGTCACTGGCAGGTTGATATCAATGGCAATAGCAATATCCTAGATGCGATTGTGCCGTCCGTTGCTCATTCTGGATATCAGCTTATCGTATTATTTTATGTCTAGGTGTAACTCTGCAACTGTTCCTTTCCGGTTTTGTAATCGTTTTGTGAAATCACGTGACGCGATTTCTTTTAAGTTTCGTTAACTAAGTAAACATGCTGATGGGCATCGAACCTTCACACTTGGGAAAACTAGTGCAAGTGCGCTTCATCACACCGAGACTGGACCTTGATCCGGTGTGAAAGATTACGCATCTTGGTTACCTGTTGGGCTAAACTGAACTATGTGACGCTCACACCGACAGAGTCACTCATACCCGCCAAATCAATAGGTAGAGGTCTGACAAACCAGGTTTGAGACTAAACGAAGGTTGACATCTTTTTCTTGGAAAATCGAGTTTTGGTACACTGTCATCCACCTGCTACTCTGCGGTACAGGCTTTTGAGCCAAAGGCTTTGGTTGAGAACCCTAATCGTTCTGTCTAGGTCTGGGCGTCCTGGCAGTATCTCAGCCCACATACAACCATGAATATTCACAACAACAATAAATCCATACTGCATCGGCCGTCTCGCAGTATAAACCGGGTCGCCCTATCTGCTGCATACAGCAGGGTGGATAGGCGAAAACATGCTACTGCTGACCCCTCTCATCAAATTTAGCCTTCAGGACCCTCCCGATCCCCATTTCTGGTGACCACGCTGCAGCTCCCACAACAGATATAGCCAATCACAGCAACGTTGTGTGCGTAAGTTCAGTCTCTTACCGTCCACTTCCAGGTCTCACTCGTTCCTTGCTTAGACCTAAATGCGAATTAATATAGGTGCTTTCAACGTTCGCACCTAAAACAGATAGGTCAACAGGCCGCTCTCGCACGAACGTTAGACTCGTTGAATGTCGATGTCTGCTGCATTTCGGAGACTAGAATCCAGGACAGTAGTCAACGTATGGAACTAACAGCACCCGCACTGTCTACCCGATACTGGTTATACACTTCGGGTGACTCCACGGCCGCCGCTACCGGTCAGGCTGGAGTAGGTATAGTCCTCAGCACGACGGCCGCAGCCGCATTAGTAGATTGGATTCCTGTTAACAGTAGACTTTGTGCCGTCCGCTTGGCAGGTTCTGTTAAGGCCAGCTCTAGACACAAAACCCAGAAATCTTTTCATTTTATTTGTCTGTGCGCCAACTGGCTATAGTGACGTCATTGTCAAGGACACCTTTTAGTGGGATCTGGCCGTTCTCATTCGGTCGACACATGGTTCTGATATAGTCGTTCTGACCGGAGATATGAACACCCAGGTCGGCCGCCTTGGTGAGGCTGAGTCTCACTTTAGGTGGCAGGTTTAGGATAACATCATATCGCTCGGATAGTGGCGGGCGGCTGTTGCAAATATGTCTTGGACATAAGCTGTTTTTAACCGTCACTGGGTTTAGACACCGTGTGCGCCATACATTGGCGCCCGCTTCTCCGAATCAGGCCTGGTCTCAGATAGACCACATAGCCGTTAGTTATAGGTGGCGGGGTTCCATTCAAGACTGTCGTTCTTATTGGAGCACGTACTTGGATTCAGATCATGCGTTGGTACGTTGCCGTTTTGTCCTTACCTTCGCTGGGCAGCGACCACGCTGAGAGCGGCGGCTGGCCTTTGAGAAACTGGCTTTGCGGTCGGTAAAGCATAAGTACCAAACTAGCCTAGAAAGCAGGCTTAGCAGTTCTCACTTCCGAAGATCCTAATAACCGCTGGACCGAAATCTTGCAGACCATTCATGAAGCAGGTACCGTAGCATGGTGGTTCGTGAGTTAAGCAAAAGTTAGATTCCAGAGAGATCCCTGGAATTAGTAGATGCCCGATGCAACATTCCTCCTGATAGTTCACAAAGGAGGATATCGGTAGGAAGCTGATCGCCAATCGTGAGGTTTGATTGGTCAACTGAGAATGTTAAGGGAACAGAGACCGCTTTCGTTTCATGGAACACTGACAGACTCCTCAAGCTTATCCGTGCTACTGATCAAGGCGACTGTCTGTCAAGGAGGTTATCGGCGAGGCAGATGGCACACCCACCCACAACAAGTCCAGAAGATTAGATCACTGGGCGGGACACTTTGTGTGTCACTTTGGCTGGCCTCTTGTTTGTACTGTGTTACTGCTGCAAACTTGTAGTGTACTATTCGGGTTGATTGATTTAGGACCACCCACTAAAACTGAGGTCCGCAATTGCAATTCTGCTCCTAAACACGATGAGGCTGCTGACCCAGGAGCACTGTTTGCCGACGCTGCGGCCGACTGGCGCAAGGTGCGAGGTGGACAGATGATGACCTGGCGTAGACAAATGAAATCGTTTACGAAGGGGTTGGTCACTGTAGGTCGGGTTCGTCTCCCGGGCTGGGGCCCTCGCGACTCACAGAGTCGGTGGCTTGAGACGTTAGGTGAGATGGCGGCTAATCGAGCTCAGTGGCGTGAATGCTGTCGTTGTTTGGCCGAGTTGTCTGTGAAGTGAGTGCACTTAATGATGCGGGGCAGTGAAAGCCGTAAGGAAGCTGTCTTGCTGATGACGCCTTACTTTCACTTACAGCTCGGTTGTTTGTTTGCAAGGTGTAGGCGCCTTGATGTTGTATGTTTGAATATAGACGTAGCTATTTTTAGTAGTTAGGTCCACTTCCCCCCTCCTCTGTTTTCTTCTTTCTTCCTATATAAGTTTTTTTTCTTTTCTTTGTTCTTCGTGGTTGTGTGGCAGTCAAGCATCAGTGTGAACCACTGATGTATTGCTGTCTATGATGATGATGATGATGATGGTGACCCAGGTGATCTCATGGCCGGCACTTTTCAAAGAAGTGTGGCGAGGCGTTAGTAGAGGCCTTGACTCAGTTGTTTCAACTTGTGTGGACGACGGAGACCATCCCTCCGTGCTGGGGTCACTTGATAATAGTTCCCATATTTAAGAAAGGAGTCCGGGCTCTTGCAAAAACCATGGGGAATTAGCTTTGACTCCAGTCGTTACCAGAGTTTTGGCATCCATTATACTTCATCGATTCACTGCAGACATTAGGAGAGGGGGACGTCTGAATCACATTTTCATTCTTCGCCAAATTGTGGAGCAGCGTCATACGTACCATCGACCAACAATTGACGTATTTTCTGGCTTTAAATGTGCGTTCGATTCAGTGGGTTGTGTCGACTCCGTTTTTCTCGTCCAAAACCGCCTCCACACTCGAGAAAAACGATTAATCCAATCAGAATGAGCGGAACTGTCCAGAACGGTCGAGAGGTAACCTTGGTTATTTTTTTTACCTGTCCGACCGTTATGCTCATTGGTGGCTTAGTGACCCTAACTATTTTTTTCGGTAACTTTACTTGTATTTTCTGATTCGGCGTGGACCTACTGCCTGCAAGGAGGCTGGCTTACCTTGATTATACTGACAACAGTGTTTAACAGTTTCCAAGCATCACAGGCAGTGGTAGTAGCTACTTCGTGCATTGCTTAGTACTTCGGAATGCGTTTTGCAATCTCAAAGTACGAAGTGCTTTTGCAAGACTGCCGAGGTGTGCGTATCACTAAGGCTTGGGCGGTAGTGATTAATCCAGGACACCTCTGGCGACAGAAAGACATCTCTCCGGGGCTTAACGATTGAGTATATAAAGTGACAACGAGGGTTGTATTACTTTACGGCAGCGAAACCTGGCCGCTCAGAGTAGAGGACGTGAACCGTCTTCAGGTATTTGACCACCGATGTCTGCGTTCAATCGCTCGTATCGGGTGGCACCAGCGAGTAAGCAACGAGGAGGTTAGGAAGCGGGTGTTTGGCACTGATTGTCAAACGAGTTCTTTTGTTCAGTCACTACATTTGCACAGACTTAGATGGTTAGGTCATGTACTAAGGATGCCAGCTAGTCGTTTGCCACACCGAGCACTGTTTGCCGACGCTGCGGCCGACTGGCGCAAGGTGGACAGATGATGACCTGGCGTAGACAAATGAAATCGTTCACGAAGGGGTTGGTCACTGTAGATCGGGTTCGTCTCCCGGGCTGGGGCCCTCGCGACTCACAGAGTCGGTGGCTTGAGACGTTAGGTGAGATGGCGGCTAATCGAGCTCAGTGGCGTGAATGTTGTCGTTGTTTGGCCGAGTTGTCTGTGAAGTGAGTGCACTTAATGATGCGGGGCAGTGAAAGCCGTAAGGAAGCTGTCTTGCTGATGACGCCTTACTTTCACTTACAGCTCGGTTGTTTGTTTGCAAGGTGTAGGCGCCTTGATGTTGTATGTTTGAATATAGACGTAGCTATTTTTAGTAGTTAGGTCTTCTCCCTTGTTTTTTTCGTTTTCCTGTACGGGGTTTGTTTTTTTTCTACATGATTGTGTAGCAGTTAGGCATCAATGTGAACCACTGATATCTTGCGGTCTATGATGTTGATGTTACGAAAATTGCGCTTTTACTCATTTTAGTGTTGTATTCTGCCCATCGACTGCTTGAAGTGCATGTTTTGCTGTTATTGAGTTGTTCAGTCTCATGTTTTCGTGAGCCACAGCATTTACGCTTTGTTCTTCCGTACTTCCATACTTCTAAACAGAATGCCAGTCTGGCTGAATTGACGGATTTCCTAGAGCACATTCGAAAGCACTCAACCCGATTAGGTGCCATTGCAATGCATCAGGTTGCCGAAGCCACAGGCATGGACAGTCAAATGCTAGTGAGTCCGGTCGATGCTAGTAAGGAAAACTCCAATCCTGATAGAACTTCAAAATCGAAGACCCCTGATAAAACTTCCAGTTCACCCTTGAGAGAAGCACCTGGAGAAAATAACGGTGAGTTTGCGATTTTTGTGTATCGTTTCGTTTGGCCTTTTGCGGGAATCGCCACGTTATATTAAAGGTTGTAATTCCTCTGACAAGTGCACCTACGGATTTTACGGTCACCCGTTAATGATTAAGGCCAGTCTTGTTCTGAATGGAATTGAGAGAGAGAGAGAGTTTCGAATGATGTGGGTCATCGTTATGACTTCAATAGTATTGAGCTGCTTATTGCAAAACAAGAAGGGATTGGTAATCTCTGTGCAGAAGTTGGACGAAACGTTGGTTTAGATGTGATAAGCTTGTATCTGAACTGTCTCAGTTAACGTTGGTGTGCAACGGGTGATGATGGCCGTAAGGCAGCCTTGGTTAACGTTCATCACCAGCTCTAAAGAATGTAAGGTTATTGACTTGTATCCGGAGAGATGCAAAGGTGTCAGTGTTTGAAGTGCATTACGCGTGTAAAGTGATGACCCACAACGCTGAGTAGCAGCATATTCCTTAAGGGGAAGTATGTAAAGCGCCTGCTCAGGTTTATTTTTTTAGTAGAACAGTCGGAACTAGCCAAATGTGGTCTCTTCTTCAAGATTATATTTTACTACTTCGAGTAAAAGTTCGTTATGTTTGTTTGTACTGTACTCCTCTCTTTGAGTTTCGTGCAGGTGATATTGCATGTTATAGCATCTTAGAAGACGACAACCCAGCCCATGCATCCACGATACATAATGCATCAGTAAAGAGTATTTTTTATTTGGGGGTAACGTCCATTGTGTTCTTTGAATATCATGAATTCGGTGATACGTTTTGTACACTTTCTAAAAGATTTTCTCTGTTATCGATAGCTACTAAATGCACTTTCTCTGTGCTTTGTGTTCGGGAATTCTCATTTGTCATCGACATTCTGCTCATATTGGCCCCGTTCGGTGTGTTAGCTATATTACACCACGTTTGCAGTGCTTGTCTGCATAAGCGAATAGTTCGAGTGACTCAGTCCCAAGATCGGTACTTAGTGTCTACATTCGGAGTTGCGTACAATTGATTTCACGTGGTCACTTTACCAAGATTATGGATAATTTTTCAGGCGCAAACTACGTGCTGCATTGAACAAGTAAAGCGAGGTAAACGCATCATCATAGACAACAATACATCAGTGGTTCTCATTGACGCTTAACCGCCACAAGTCAGTGCATCGCGTACCTACGAACTGTGACCAAATTAATAAGATAAACGTCAAGCGATGTCCTCAGTCCATCACTGACCCCGATCTCGAAATGTAGCTGGTCGATAGAAAGCACATTTGTTCACTCAGAACTAACCAGATAACGGCAATAACAGTCCAGGGTAATCGGGACTGTCTGTGGAATCCTTGAATCAGCTATCTCACGTGGTTTTTTATGAAATTGTGATAATGTTTTAGCACCGTGGTTTATTTAGGGGGAATGAGAGTCAAACCAGCTTAGGGAATGTGGTGGGATTTAGCGCGGGTCTCTGTGGTTCTGAGTTCCTTTAGAGACTTCACGGAATCAGACGATCTTAGTCTGTAGGGAAGTGGTCTATCCCAGGAATCCTACTGAGCACATATTGGGAACTTCGGAGTAAATTTCAAGACGCCGAACTTCTAGAAAGATTTCATTAGTGTTAATCGGTCAGCAGAAATTGGAAAGAAACTCGATATTAGGGTATTCGGTTATTAGATGTTTTGATATAAGTTGACGATCGGCATGTGTTGGAGGATAACTAAGCATATTGAACACTGGCTTTGTGGAAGCAATTCGAGACGTTACTTCTTGTCATTTAGTTTTATCTAATTTCGAGTTCGTGGAAGAGGATGAACGTGTCCGAAGTAAGTTATGGTTGTTCTCCCTTGGCGCAACTCAGAGCAATGTTATATATGAAGAAGAGCAAACCTGTTGGTATATGCAGTTCCTAACCACACAAAGAGAAGACAATCAATGAGATGCTGGCCTTTTAAGAGCTGCCATTATTTTTGCCACCAGTATTCATTTGACCAATTATTGAGGCTGTTTTTAAACAGTTGTTTCAAGCAAGATTACTGAGTGGTATTCAGTAACCAGCTCTGAAAACCACTGCGGTCGTTATTAAATAACGAAAGAAATCATACAGTCATAGAGATAAAACTGTCTACTGTAAATTGGCATGATTTGGTGAACAAGTTATGCCGCATCCTTCAGTTTCACCTGTGGCTTCATCCTTGCTAGGGGACAATCTGCGTATATTAAGACAGTTATGTCCCCGGATGAATTTAGAACACGTAAGTAGGATTGCGTAATCCTACTTGCGTGTAATTATATTGCTAACTGACAGGTTGATGTTTGATTGCTCCGATAAGGTTTATGATTTGAGAGGAGACCCCTAACGATAAGCTGTTGTCAGTTGTTTACCGCTTGTTTAACGGACAAGGTTTGTACACACATTCGTAGGTTTAGTGTTCAAGGATGATGTGTCCTCTAGCTCAGCTGTTCCTTTCTTTTTAATTTTGTATTTGACTAAAATTTGTCGTCAGAACGGTTGCATAACATCGGGATCGTTTTACAAACTAACCTATAAGCAAATGCGTGTTGGTTTAAAAGTTGAAACAATTTCTCCAAACGTGACGATGTTTTGAATGAATTCGGCGTATCCGTAGAATATTTTGAAAGTTCAGGCAATGACAGTCACCGTGCTTTGTGTATGTACTTAGGTGAATATAATGCCAGTCGGTCAGCAAGCTGCTCTGGCTAGTACTCTCTCAAGTCTGGAGCTTGATGTGTGCTGCGTGTCGGAGACGCGAGTCTACGATTCTAGCACCGTTATCCATTGAGCTCACCTCTAGATAACTGTCGATTCAAGCGCTTCTCTCTCAGGGTTTCTGGTGACGCCGAAGCTGAATCTCGCGGTCAAGCTGGAGTGGGAATCGCACTGAGTTCCAGAGCAGAATGTTTGCTCGATTGGATCCCAGTGAACAGTCGCTTGTGCGCTGTCAGACTCAATACATCGGTAAAAGTCTGTCGACGCAAATCAGAAAGACGTTGTGTATTCATTATATCGGCGTACGCTCCAACAGACAGCTGTTCGGATGATACCAAGGATGCGTTCTATGACGCCCTCGTTGACCTTCTGAAGCAAACTAAACACTCAGACATCATACTAGCGGGCGATTTGAATGCCCAGCTTGGTCGTCTTTCCCCGGACGAGAAGCGGCTGGGAGGTATGTTTGGTGTCCGGGCACAACGCACTGACAATGGCGACAGACTGCTGCAGCTGTGCGCATCCCATGGTCTCTATATTTCGAGCACCGCATTTCAACACAGGAAGAAACACTGTGTTACATGGAGACCTCCGTGGACACAGTTGGATCATATAGCAGTCAGTTACAGGTGGCGCCACTCTGTTAAGGACTGTCGTGCCTTTTGGAGCAACCACCTGGACTCGGACCATGCTGTTGTGCGTGCCCGTTTTGTTTTGTCATTTGCCCAGAGGACATGCGCTCGTAAATGCAAAGTAATTAACTGGCATTCGAGCGATGAGGTGTAAAGAACGCTTACCAGAAGGCGTTGGTGAACAAGTTGCCCAGTTCGAGTCAGGTGAAGATCCTAACGAACACTGGGAACAAATCACCGCAGCTATGAAAACATGCTGTGAAGAGGTATGTTCCGAAGGAGCTGTTCAGTTGCGACAGAACTGGATTTCCATCGCGTCGATAAACCTCATGAACAAGCGTCGCTCGATCCCACCTGGTTCTGAATATGATGACGACCGTCGAGAACGCAAGCTGACTTAAAGCTTGCGCAAAGACCGTGAGCACTACTTGGTCGAACAGTCGAAAGAGATGGAAAGGGCCTTTTTATCTGGAAATTGTAGAAGGCTTTTTCCCTGATCCGTGGTTGTACTGGTCGTCGAGTCGGTGTAAGTGAGACCATATGTGAAAAAGATGGTTCACTTATCACCAATCAATCGCGTCGACTTGACAGGTGGGCTGAACATTTCGAAGAACAGTTCAGTTGGCCTCATGTGGATGACGGGACCCGAATGGTCAGTTATTGCATTCCAGACGGCCCTCCGTCGGAAGCAGAAGTGGTCCTAGAGCTCAGGTTATTGAAGCGTAATAAGGCTCCTGGACCAGACCTCCTCTCTCCTTCTCTTTTCAAGGATGGCGGGGAGAGGTTGATATCAGAACTGACAAAACTCCTCCAGACGATTTGGGAGACTGAAGAGGTACTTCGACAGCAATTCCCGTTTTCAAAAAGGGGCCCGAAGTCTATGTGACAACCACAGAGGCATCAGTTTGGTATCTGTTGCGTCCAAGTTACTCACTGGCCTCATTTTACGTCGGCTCACTAAACCCAGATACGTGAAGAACAGGCAGGATTCCGATCCGGTCGAGGGTGCGTTGACCACATTTTTACCTTGCGACGGATCTTGGAACATCGGCACTCTTATAGGCAGCCGACGGTCTTGGTCTTTTTGGACCTGAAGGCTGCTTTCGATTCAGTTGCTCGTAACGTTCTCTGGAACTGTCTTCTTCGCAAGGGAGTACCAGGGAAATACGTGAATCTGTTGAGATCACTGTATGCTCACTCTGCAAGCAGGGTGAGAGTTTATGGACAGCTGTCTCGGGCATTCATCACTTCTAGTGGTGTTCGTCAAGGGTGTCCGATTTCCCCTTTCCTGTTCAATTTTGTCATGGACGACATTCTGGAGGGTGCGCTTGAGGAGTCCAGTGAACTTGGTGTTGAGCTTCTTCCTGGCGCTCGGTTGACCGATCTGGAGTATGCGGACGACATTGTCTTACTTAGCCCCTCTGCCGAAGACATGCAGACCATGCTGAACAAGGTGAGTGACCGGGCTGGTTTGTATGGAATGCGCTTCGCACCTTCAAAGTGCAAAGTGTTACTTCAAGACTGGGGCATTTCCACTCCTACTTTCTTTATTGCAGGTAATCCGCTTGAGACTGTGGACAGTTTCACATACTTGGGTAGCACTATCTCGTCAGCTTGTAATATTGCTGATGAGATATCAACGAGGATAGCAAAGGCACGAGTTGCCTTTGCCAACCTGCGTCATCTGTGGCGTCGAAAAGACGTTCGATTGTCGCTGAAAGGAAGAGTATATAATGCTTGTGTGCGTTCTGTTTTGCTCTATGGTTCGGAAACGTGGCCTGTTCGCAAGGAAGATATCAACAAGCTTGCTGTATTTGACCATCGTTGTCTCCGCCAAATAGCCCACATTAAGTGGACTGATCGCGTGAGCAATGCGGCAGTTCGCCGGCGCGTATTCCGGAACGCTCGGGATGCGCGATCAATTGGTCAACTACTCACGTTGCACAGCCTGCGATGGTTAGGTCACGTACTCCGTATGCCAGCTGAGCGTTTACCGTACCGGGCATTATATACTGAGACCACCAACAGTTGGGTGAAACCACGTGGTGGTCAAGCGACAACGTGGTCACGAAATATGAAAACCCTGACTGCTCCACTGAGTAAAGTGGGTAGGTGTCGCCTGCCTGGATGGGGTCCTCGTGATCACTCAAACCGCTGGTTAGAGACGCTATCCGAGATGGCGGCGTGTCGCAGTCAATGGCGTACCTGCATCCATACCATTTCTAGTTCTTTCGCTTAGACTTCTATTAATTTTCAACCTTCTTAGTAACGTTTTCTTCTAGGATATTCCACGTCACTGTTGAGGTGAGCGGCAGCCCGAGCCACAGTACCTTTTGGTCAGGCTCATGGCTGATATGATGATGATGTATTTTGTAGATAGCGGTATTTGCGAATAGGTGGGCGAAAGCAGCAACGCATCTAAGGGCTAAAGCAAGTCCTACAATCAGAAGTCATGGGGCCCGAAGCAATAGCTATCAAGATAAACGATTAATGAAGTTCCGAAGTGATGGGAATAAATTCACACATACGAATATGAATTTCAAGTCATTTCCAGAAAGCGCGGGGACAAGGGTAGCGAATGATCGAACAAGCAAAACGGATCTGTGCGAGGGACATAGCAGACAGGGTCAAACAGCACACAGAGATTCTTGATATAAATGCTTAGCAACAGAAGTTTAACAGTATGCGAGAGAAACCAGTGCAACCGTTGGTAAGATCGGTAATAAGAAAAAGTTTTAATTAGCATCGCTATCGAGAGAAATCAAGCTGATCAAGTTCGTAATACGCCATACAATAAATACAATAAACGGGCGGTACACGAACATCGGCAGAACGTCTGTATCATCTGCGGTGTTCACTACCTCGTATCACTATTTGCACAACTCAGTCAGACAAACATTCGGTGCCATCAGTTCATGACCTAGTCATCTAAGCGTGTATAAATTTGAAAATTGCGTGAATAAATTCCCTACGAAATCACAGCTTTCTAACCTCACTGGTATCATCCGAAGCGAGCAATTGAATGTAGACATCGACAGCCGAGCATCTGAGGACAGTGGTCAAGCCTCACAGCAGTAAAGTAACATGGCTCTCACAGTCGCCTTAAATACACAACCCGTAGACTTCAAACACATGCCTCTTCATCGTTAGAGATGTCCTGGATTAGCAAATACCGAGTTAATCTTGGACATAAATCTCCGTTTCATTTCCTATACTTCTACCGTTGCTAATGCAACTTCCTCAGTACACAAACTAGTCAACAACCTCCATAACTTCATTATCCAAAAGTAAATCTACGTAATCACAGCAGCCTTGCAAACGCACCTTGAGGTAACAAATCGCAGAGCGCAAGATAGTGTTCAATATTATGTGCTGCTGAACGGCAACATCTTGTCGTCAGCATCGACAGGATCAGTCATTTCCCTATCAAATTGGTTTTCGATGAATGACATCAAAAGCACTCCGTCTATGAACAAAAATGGTGAAAATGGACAGCCCGGTCATGGTCCCTCTTGATGGTGAAACTAGTCGACAATTAATCTTAAACTGAACTGAAACATGGGAGCAAACTACCGATAGTATGTCCACATGCTTGTTCGTCACACTCCCGTGTGTGAGTACGGCATTCAAGTCACCCGGTTAGAATGAAAACATCAGTCTTGTGTGCTTAGATGTCAGGTATACGTTGATGGAACTGACGTACAGTTGTCTCCAAAATGCAATCTATTAGACTGCAAGGCACTGTCTTAATTGGTCTAGTTTTCATCCAGTGCATGGAACGTGATAGTTAAGTCACATTCCGTTTTCTCAATTTTATCGCATCGCTGGGTTGGAAACACATCTGTTTCTTACATTCCACAGTTCTTATTTTTTATATCTGGATGTCGCCGTCCACTCTCGTCCACATTGTTTTTCGTACGCATTATCAGCCCACCTGTTCCTGTTTCTGTGCTTATCAACAGTCCGATTGTGCAACAGATGTTGTCAGTTGACAAGTTCATGCGAGAATGTGTTGACTAAAGTTTTCGAGCCGTCGCAGTGACAAAATACAATTGATAGTTTTCGGTTTGTCATCATATT
>LOND01028720.1:5215-17297 GCA_014220965.1 Paragonimus kellicotti | reverse complement strand
GACGTGTTCTCGTTTGCTGTGTCTTCTTGCAGTCTAATAGATTGCATTTTGGAGACAACTGTACGTCAGTTCCATCAACGTATACCTGACATCTAAGCACACAAGACTGATGTTTTCATTCTAACCGGGTGACTTGAATGCCGTACTCACACACGGGAGTGTGACGAACAAGCATGTGGACATACTATCGGTAGTTTGCTCCCATGTTTCAGTTCAGTTTAAAGTTTAAGATTAATTGTCGACTAGTTTCACCATCAAGAGGGACCATGACCGGGCTGTCCATTTTCACCATTTTTGTTCATAGACGGAGTGCTTTTGATGTCATTCATCGAAAACCAATTTGATAGGGAAATGACTGATCCTGTCGATGCTGACGACAAGATGTTGCCGTTCAGCAGCACATAATATTGAACACTATCTTGCGCTCTGCGATTTGTTACCTCAAGGTGCGTTTGCAAGATTGCTGTGATTACGTAGATTTAATGTTAGATAATGAAGTTATGGAGGTTGTTGACTAGTTTGTGTACTGAGGAAGTTGCATTAGCGACGGTAGAAGTATAGGAAATGAAACGGAGATTTATGTCCAAGATTAACTCGGTATTTGCTAATCCAGGACATCTCTAACGATGAAGAGGCATGTGTTTGAAGTCTACGGGTTGTGTATTTAAGGCGACTGTGAGAGCCATGTTACTTTACTGCTGTGAGGCTTGACCACTGTCCTCAGATGCTCGGCTGTCGATGTCTACATTCAATTGCTCGCTTCGGATGATACCAGTGAGGTTAGAAAGCTGTGATTTCGTAGGGAATTTATTCACGCAATTTTCAAATTTATACACGCTTAGATGACTAGGTCATGAACTGATGGCACCGAATGTTTGTCTGACTGAGTTGTGCAAATAGTTGATACGAGGTAGTGAACACCGCAGATGATACAGACGTTCTGCCGATGTTCGTGTACCGCCCGTTTATTGTATTTATTGTATGGCGTATTACGAACTTGATCAGCTTGATTTCTCTCGATAGCGATGCTAATTAAAACTTTTTCTTATTACCGATCTTACCAACGGTTGCACTGGTTTCTCTCGCATACTGTTAAACTTCTGTTGCTAAGCATTTATATCAAGAATCTCTGTGTGCTGTTTGACCCTGTCTGCTATGTCCCTCGCACAGATCCGTTTTGCTTGTTCGATCATTCGCTACCCTTGTCCCCGCGCTTTCTGGAAATGACTTGAAATTCATATTCGTATGTGTGAATTTATTCCCATCACTTCGGAACTTCATTAATCGTTTATCTTGATAGCTATTGCTTCGGGCCCCATGACTTCTGATTGTAGGACTTGCTTTAGCCCTTAGATGCGTTGCTGCTTTCGCCCACCTATTCGCAAATACCGCTATCTACAAAATACATCATCTTCATAACAGTCATGAGCCTCACCAAAAGTTACTGTGGCTCGGGCTGCCGATCACCTTAACAATGACGTGGAATATCCTAGAAGAAAACGTTACCAAGATGGTTGAGAATTAATGAAAGTCTAAGCGAAGAACTAGAAATGATAGTGATAATGGATGCCAGGCACCCCCTACTGGACTCGCGACAGCCGCCACCACCTTGGATAGCGTCTCTAACCAGCGGTTTGAGTGATCACGAGGATCCCATCCAGGCAGTCGACACCTACCCGCTTTACTCAGTGAAGCAGTCAGGGTTTTCATATTTTTTCCGCAAGAGTCCCTCCGTGTGTAGCCGACACGAGCACGAAACATCACCTCTTAACCAAGAGAGACATAACGAAGGTCGACACGGTTGATCGCGCTGAATCACGACAGCGTTGAAGGCGTGAGTCACCCATAGAGGTGTGGAGTAATCTCAGCATCTATATAATGCCTCGCGGGTACCGGTAAACCGCTCAGCTGCCCATTACGGAAGTACGTGACGCTAACCATCGCAGTGAGAAATTGTGCAAAGCGTGAGATAGTCTGACGCCGGAGGTTGATGGGCGCAAATTGTCCCCGGGAGCGTTGCCGAATGATGCAGCGGACGACTGCCGGCATGCTGTCGACGAGGTCCGTTGAATCGACAGTTATCTAGAGGTGAGCTCAAGTGAATAACGGTGCTAGAATCGTAGACTCGCGTCTCCGACACGCAGCACACATCAAGCTCCAGACTTGAGAGAGTACTAGCCAGAGCAGCTTGCTGACCGACTTGTCGGAGAGTGCGGACATTGAAGGCGCCAATGTTTACCGGTTGTCTTGGCCTCAGAAAACAATTATCGCCCGAAGGCACATGGAAGGCAGGAAGAAATGGGGGGTAAAACAGTAGGAGAAAGTCGTATTGGGTTAATAATGTCACTGTCGGGAGAGCGATAACTTCTGATACTTCCCGGTCGTTTATGCCGCGGAAGGGGTTGACTTGAGGGACCCCACCCCGAGTCTCTGACTCAAAAGTCTGACCTGCGAGACAACAGGATACAGGGTTTTCTTGGGGGACCCTACCCGGAGCCAATGACTCAAAAGTCTGACTCACTTGGCAGTGAGGGGCTTGCCTAGCCCGAGGGCGCAGTGAATAAGACATTGATGTCTGATTCTGAGCACTGCTGCGCGCAGTGGATGTACTCAAAGCTACATCGGGCTTTTGGGTGATAGATGTTTTTCGACCGTATTGGATAATACGCCGGCGGTCACGGTCAACCGTTGGGCGATCGGAGTGCTCTTTGTTTGAGGGTACCTTTTCTAACCCCCTTCTTCCTGATACGGAAGACAGCAGTGCCGCAACTATAAAAATAGTTCTGCTGTATGCCTCACTACCTAAGCACTCCTACGCGGTCAGTAGTGCGACATACAATCCTATGAGTGTAACTGCTTTTCGTCTGGCTGCTCCCCTTTGGCCTGTCTGACAGGGTTGAACCTGGAAGGACCGGAGTCCTAGTCAGCATAGCCCGCCGGATCAAAACAGCACACAAGCCCGACCACCTCGTCAAGGTAGCAGTATAGGTCGGTACAAAATACACCCCTAGAAATATGGTGAAGTGCTACTGGACACGACTACGTTACGTCGTAAGCTTCTTTGTTTATCACTGGGAAACACCTGAATTATAATAGTGCCATTACTAATGAGGTCTCTTTGGAAACCTTTCATACTTGAATAAAATGGTAAGCTAAGTAACTTTTCAGAAAGCAGTTGACCCATTGTGTTATGTTTTGTTCCTGTTTCTTCTTCGGAGTACTCTACTTTGTCTATTGTATGTCGGCTTAGATCTAAACAAACTATTTACTTCATCTTACATTTCAGTTTTCCACTACGACTCTTTTTGTGTAGGCACCTGAGAAAATTGTATGAACTCGCTAAACGGCTCGCATTTTTGAATACACTTCCGCTGTCTGTATGTTAGCTGATGTGTTCTCAAACGTGGATCAGTGTCTCCATCTACTAAGCTCAGTGATTGTGTGGACTTCGCTCGTCCTTGCTGTTTCTGGATGTACTGCTTGACCATCTTCGGTACACTCATAATTAATTCGACCACAATAGTAGGACGCAAAACCATTCACTGTGAAATTTATCACCCCAATCTCCTTTTCTTAGCTTACATGCATTAAGCGTGATCAAAGGCTATGTGTATCAAAACATTTGCGTTCTCTTACAATGCGATGATGTAGGTTTGTTCACATACACTTGACTCATTAGTTCTGTTATAACACCGCTGACAAGTACATCCTTAATGTAGACATCTGTTTTCGACCTTTTTTTCTCGTGTACCCATCAGACTTCCACGTCCGACCAGGATCCCATATCACCTTTGAATACTAATGCCAATCCTCCCCGAAGCCGTTTACACGGTGCTTCACTGCTCCGAGACATTCGTGCACTGGTAGAAAGCCTTATATATGGCCATCTGAACGACCGTGTGGACGAATTTATTAGCCTGATCAACTATAACAACGTCGGTGTCGATGGCACAGACGGAACAGTTTCTGTTGGACTGGACGGCTGCGATCCAGAAAAATTAAAACCGAACGAACATATCGTGGATTTGACCTCGTGGCTTTCAACTACCTTTCGAGCTTTCGCAAACATTCCACCGAAAGTGGCTCAAACAGCCTGTATTGCTGTCTGCAAACGTATCGCTTCTGCTCTGTATGACCTGTTGCTTAGTCCACAAGTGAGTAAACCAGTTTGGCGTGAATTGACCCATCGAACTGATTTGTAAGTGTCATTAACTTTCGAGAAGAAATTCCAATTTGGCATCAATCTCAAAAGTATCGTATATCCAACTTCTTGAAGCGTGTGCCACCGATACCATATGTGTAACGTCAATGTTCAGTTTCACTTTTACTCTGTATGGTCTGTTACTTTCGTTGTCTGCTCGTAATTACTCCGTGCATGGCTGTTCCGCTTTTCTATACTGATTCTTAAACCCTCAATCCACTGTAGCCAGTCCCGTCCTTATTTTGACTCGTCAATCGGATAAGCAGAACGTTCTTGTTGCAAGCCGAAGTCCGCTTCCATTAGGTCGCATGCGCCATGAGCATCGCTGGGGACGGAGAAGTCACCATACTCATCATTAACTTTCATTGGTCTCTGATTCCGGATAGACATTATCTGCCGCTTCCCTACTTTGCACGGGCCTTAGTGAGTCCAGACCAGAGCTAAATCTTTCACAATGAAGCGGGGACTTGTGTATGATGTATTATTCACAGTCATAAATCCCAACCCTATTGGTTGCAACTAGTGTAATCTGTCTATAAAACGAGCCCCGTCCATCCAGCCAACAAATTGAATTTAAGCCGATAACAGCAGTGTGTGTTAAAGTTTCTGTCAATGCACTGTCCTCTTTTTATCTTCGCCTTCCCATTAAAAACAGTAACCATCCCAACTAGATCTCACTGCGGGCGCGGACAATTAGGAACCGGAAAATAGTTACTCAGGCAAGGTTTATACACGACCGTAAGCTACCGTAAAATTGTTGGCTGAGTCATCTTCCAGAATATGCGTTGAGTTTTGTTACTTTTAATTTGAGGCAAAAATAACTGAACGAACTAATTTCTGAATGGCAGTACGATCATTCTTTTGTACGTCAACCCATGGATCTGGTTGGTTTTGACACGGTGCTGGCGGGCGAATATGGACGAAGCTGTATTTACAAATGCCACCTGACAAGGGGATGCTCTTCCTCTGGGTTGACGCGTGCAAGCTTGCTAACCAGGAGGTCAAAGCATGGCCACAAGTATGTGGAGCAACTTATGTCGATAGTCCACCAGGGCCCCGTTTGTATGAACCCGCTGTCAGCAGTGCAGTGTTTGGTCCGATTAAACTGGTATTGAAATAGTATGAGCGATGACCTTCAAACACCGTGATATAGATTTCTTTTGCCAAAATATACAATTGTTTTTATTTGGTTTAGCATTGCATTCTTTGTCCTCAGGCCACTGGATGTTAGTTCACTCAATTTTAGAAATCGGTGCTGTAACCTGTGTGTACTATTGTCACATATGCGCCTAGCATATTAGTTTCTTCATCAATGCGCGGAAAGGTCTGTTTCATGGTACATAATGTCATCGATGATGTAGTTTCTGTTCCGAACGCTCAAGTCTGCTGTAGACGTACTGTTGTGGATGATTGCGAATATTATGAGGTGAACAGCAGAACGTGTTTAACTAATCGGTTTTAAACCTCACCTGGTGATACTGTGAACACAGCCGCTGTTCACCATAATTGATGGAGGAAATTGTGGAAAAAATGTTTGAAAGATGTTTACGCAAAAAAAGTATTTGGAAAAGCGAACATTCGTTTAGATTCGTACATGTTGTTTCGTCTGATTACGTTTCCGACCAGCAATGTAGATGATAAGGATGGCCACAGTCTGGTAACCGGAATCTGCCAACGGTCCAGCAAAGCAGTCGGGATCTTCATCATCCGAAATCATGTGACCACCTTAACCGTCGTGTCTTTTTTTATCCAATAGTTGGCCCGGCAAGTAATGTAGGGTGTGGTAAAATCCCAGTTGGTGGGCTATCCAAGTGTTATGCACAGTAGTGCACCTGTCTCTTATATCAATCGATCGCGTTTTCCAAGTTTGTGCTACCGAGTGCTTAAACTACTCGCGCAACACCTTACTCAATGCGGGCTAATTGACGGAGACAGTGGTAGGTCACAGACTACAAGTCCGTTCATCCCCTCGTAAACGCAGACGCTACATAGCCTCACTTTCAACGACACCACATTTATTGAACGGTTACAGATTGATGGCAGCTGACAATGCTTGTATGTGACTCTACGTTTGACGGTGTAGAAATAATGATAAGTGGAGAATGTAGTTGTTTCAATAAATTGCGAAGTCACCCAAAAGGACAAATGATAGAAAAGCTTGTGAAGTGATGTCTAAGTAACAGAAAACAAGCGCAAATGTAGCAGCAAATTGTTACAGCAAGTTTATTCGGGTCAGATGATTGAAGACGTTTGTAAAGGTTAAGTACAGCTCAGTTCGTCCAAAAGTATTCTGATAGTCAAGCCATCCGAAGCCTTGGTTTGGTTTCGTAGACGTGGGCATCATGACAGACTGATAGATTGGCGAATACAACACGTACCTTTACTGTTCTTGTGAATATCTCCATAACATAACCGCGAGATGATGTGATGTTCCCCGTGGTACGTCGGACAATTCACAGTCTTAAGCACAGCGCCTGCTATAAGGAAAGCAGAGCTGCACATACCCAAGTTTTGAAGAAATGGTTCGCATTTTGAGAATTCAGCGCGCGTTCCGCACAAACCAGCTCAGTTGTTCAACGTGTCTACTCGTCTTTGACAGATGTACTAAGCAAAACAATACCGTCGACATATTTCATGTCGGTAAATAGGGAGGAAGCTTCACATCAAAATCATTCAGACTCGCAGGTTCTTTTTTTAAGGCCGTCCATAACAGAGGGCAGGTCTGGCATCCTTGATATGATTGTTTCCAAATGCTCGTTGTTTCCCGAATGAGCGCACAATATTCCTGGTAGATTAACATTTATCTGCGGCGCCTCTATGAAGCCGACGGCTCCGGAGAACTTTACAAGCAAGTGAGTCTAAAGCGGCTCTCAGGTTTACAAAAAAACTATCGTCGGTCGTCTGTAAGTACGTTAAAACTCTGAGGCGGCGTGAATGAGGCTTCTGAAACCAGTTTGTTAAGTATCTTTCCGCTGGCACAATCTTCAACACCGGTGTCGTGGTTTGGCATCACCCTTCGGCATGTGTCTCAAAAGCTTCTATTGGGCCAAAAACGACTAGCTACTGTTGAGATGGGCGAACAGATTTACCATCATACGACAGATGGCAGTAGATACGAGTTGCACCAATTTTGATTGATTTTTGAGATTTTTGTGGGCGCGCAGATTTTAACAGTTTTTTTACACGACAGAAGGTTTTTGGTCGGATTTTCTTCTCACTTTTGACGCTTGTGTTGCACTCCTGGCTGTGTTCAATGTGCTCTGTATTTCTCGGTATTCACGTTTATCCAGTTCAGTCAAGCAACCGCGCGGTCACGAGTTAGTAAATCCCAGACCGTTCTGTTGAGCAAAGTCGGTAGGCGCCGCCGGTCAAGTTGCGCACTCTGCGGTTACTGAAGTCGCTATCTGGAAGTGCGATCCCCTGAAGAGGTGTGCTGTAGTTCTTTGTGGATGATCCGAGCAGCCATTAAGGACAGCAATGACGGGAAAAACTTTTAAACGACTGCTTTCTGCTAAGTTCATGGCAAACCTATATGGATACTTACTAGATCTTTCGATTAATGTTGTTCCATGCAATTATAACGTAACACCCTAATTAAAAAGCCAGAATTATCTGTGTAGGCTTGCCAAGAACTTAACGGAAAATTGTCTTCCGGAAGATTTTCTCGTCACTGTTGCCTTTAATAGCAGCTCGGACTATCTGGCGTATGTACAAATTCAAGTTTTATTGCTGTTTTAGCAGTTGGAATAAAAGCATCATTCTTGGCCTCTAGGTAACAAAATAACGTGCAGCAGATTCGCCGAGCGTGTTCACTCGTTTCTGCTCCGATTAGATGGAGGCCACTGGGTAAAATCCCACACTACCCACTCGCTCTCCGAGTTGGCCCCGTTGGAACCACAAGTAGTGCAGCATGACATGTGCGCAGGCGCCTTTTGATTTCGTTCACTGTGACAAGCCAACCCAGATAGGGATGTCCACAGCCATGCTGCATCAGAAAAGACTGTCCGTTTGGAAATCGTGAATGGTCTGCATTGCATTAGGACTCGCGTCAGTAGTAGTATCTCTTTGTAGCTTACCGCATGTTTTTCGATCCTTTTTCTCTATATAAATTTTTTGGCAGTCATGTGAATTGACCGAGCTCTGTGTTCTTCAACTGAGCGCCGATTTGAACCAATGTGAGTCCTTTGTTCGATCCCAGCCTGTGCCCGGGGTGGATTGCAACATGCTGTGGCTCATCTTTGCAGACCTGCGACAACTGTTGGATCTGTTTCGTAAAGATGATTGGGCGGTCTTCATTGCTTCACACAAGAAACCCGGGAGTAAGTGTTCGATCGCTTTCTTGTGCGTAGTGATTGTCTGGTTCTGTGCTCAACTGATTAGTCCTGAGTTGTGGCGATTTCAAGTTAATAAGTTTACACTGCTCGAAACGGGATGGATAGACGGAAGTCTAAACAAATAAACTGGTAGTTGAGGAGTGGAAATAGTTGAACAGAGAAATGAATGGAACGTCGATGGGCGTCTCCGATCAAGAATAATAACTAGCGTATGGTTGTCAACCTTACTGCTATGCCCGGTTTCATGTGTTTCTATATTTGTCCTGGTCGTAGGTCAGCACTCGAACTAAACGATGTCCTTTTTCGATCACCTACGCTTTTCATCAGTAAGGCTGAAGATCGCCCAAAAGACAGCTATGTTGAATCCTCTAGACTATACTCACTCGTGAGTTAAGAATTCCGTAACCACACGTGCTGATATCTCCAACTTTAAATACTGCAGATAACCCCTACGACCGCGTCTCGCCATCGGTTGCCATCAAGTTATTGGAACGTGTGAGGGATTCGAAGAAAAAGCGAACCGGATTTATCATGGGAACGAGTAAAGAAGAACGTGGACGTAGAAAGCGAATCGATGACTTGATTCGAAAGCTGCGGGAATTAAATGTAGTTTCTCGTCATTGATGTGCAATATTCTACGGATTGTTGCACCACGGACTTACCAGGCGCATTGTCTGAGCAAAGCCTCCTGTTATCCGCACATCAAATTCCATTGAAAGCCATCTTGTCTTTCAATTTTGCACTTGACTGTATGTAATACTCTAACTATTTAAATCTGACTTCTTATAAGACCGCTGCGCGGCTTCGCCCACGCTTCGTTTTCATGACTTCACGTTTGTTTTGTATTTAGCTAACTACTTCAGACTCTTGTTCATCTGTTACTGGTGTCTTCTCTGCCGCAAGGGTCGTCACACGAAAAACTTTAAATCTGCCTTTGTTCTTAACTTTGATTTCTCACAAAAAGGTCTGGTTCCGTCAGCTTGTTAGACCTCCACCTGTCAAACGAATGTCCGATTTAATCAGCTTGGGCTGTAGAACATACTGCTTCAAATAGAAGGGGTGCGCCGGAAAGAATATTAATGGGGGTAGTCAATATATTGAGACTACCGGCTCAATACCATAGGTTCATGAACGTCCGTCCACATTGAAGTGCGCTTAGAATACCAAGTTACTCGTCTAACAAGTCGCCTTTCGACTGCTGCGTTAGCTATCATTACTTGTGTTCATAAGTATAAATGAAGCAAGCACCGCAGCCATTTCTTCCATAGATTGGTGCCCCCAAAACATTCTGAAAGTTGGTCGATTCACAGCAAAACATTGAAGGTCACGCTCATGGCAAACGGCCGCATATATGCGACCTGTGAGAGTGAATAAGTTGATCAATGCTACAACCTAAATTATTTTCATTACATACCTCCATTATCAATATTCATGGCTCTGTGCGCTGAGATACTACCAGGACTCCTAGACCTAAACAGAACGATTAGGGTTCTCAACCAAAACCTTTGGTTCGAAAAGTCCTGTACTACAAGGCAGCGGTGGGTAGCAATGCACCAGAACTAGGTACTATTTTTCTTCAAAAAGACGCCAAACCCCTTCCAACCTCCAACCTGGAGGGCCAGGAGATTGTGACTCATCAAACCTCTAAACGTTGGCCTACCTGGCTTGAACGACTCCATCAGCATGACCGTCACGTCGTCCAGTTTAACCCAATAGGTCATCAAGATGTGCATGCTGCCACATCGGGTCAACGTCCAGTCTCGGTGCGATGGCTATTTGTTATAACCCGACGGAACGTACAGAAAACAGTGCGTGAGAACACACATCGGTTTTTGCTAATCATTACGGGACCAGACCGGATTTGTCATTTTTCAAGTTGAATATTACTCATCAGTAATTTGAAATTGTCATGTTTATCAGAAATGTGACCAATTCGACGGTCAACCAATCAAGAAGCAGCAACCTATTGGTCGACTGCGACACGGCTACTAACGGCCAATAAGGCTAACAAGTGGGAACGGATGACTGGATAAAAGTACATTGTCTATCTACAATGCCCTCAACTGTGTCCCCACCGTAAGTTATTTTGAAGCAACGCCAGTTTAAACGTAGGGGTCATTCGTATACTTGGTGCCCTACTCCGAATCAGACCTGGTCGTAGAAAGACCACATTGCTGTTAGTTACAGGTGACGCGGCTCCAACCAGAACTGTCGTCCTTGTTGGAGCGCATACTTAAACTCAGATCATGTGTTGACACATTGCCATTTTGTAATGACTACCACTGGGCAACGGCTGGCTGCTGTGAAACTGACTATGCGGTCGGTAAAGCATAGGTACCAATTAGCCTAGAAAGCAGGCTAAGCAGTTCTCACTTCGATGATCCTAATAACCGCTGGACCGAAATCTTGCAGACCATTCATGAAGCAGGTACCGTAGCATGGTGGTTCGTGAGTTAAGCAAAAGTTAGATTCCAGAGAGATCCCTGGAATTAGTAGATGCCCGATGCAACATTCCTCCTGATAGTTCACAAAGGAGGATATCGGTAGGAAGCTGATCGCCAATCGTGAGGTTTGATTGGTCAACTGAGAATGTTAAGGATAAAGTATTGCTGTTTGACAACTTTCGAAGCGGCACAAACAACACTGGACGCTATTTCGCGTTCTGCTAAATACTTCGGAATGCGCTTTGCAGCCTCAAAATGCAAAGTGTTTCTGCAAGATTGCTGTTATTACGTGAATTTAATGTCAGATAATGAAGTCATGGAGTTTGTTGACCGGTTCGTATACCTGGGAAGCTGCATCAGCGGTGGCGGCGGAGGTGTAGGGAATGAAATAGAAGCGCGTATTTCCAAGGCTAGGGCGGTGTTCGCTAATCTGAGACACCTATGGCGACAGAGAGGTATTTCTCTGAAGCTTAAGGGTCGCGTTTATCAGACAACAGTGAGGGCTGTATTACTTTACGGCAGCGAAACCTGGCCGCTCACGGTAGAGGACGTGAACAGTCTTCAAATATTTGGCCACCTATGTCTGTGTTCAATCGCTCGTATCGGGTGGCACCAGCGAGTAAGCAACGAGGAGGTTAGGAAGCATATGTTTGGCACTGATTGTCAAACGAGTTCTTTTGTTCAGTCACTACATTTGCACAGACTTAGATGGTTAGGTCATGTACTAAGGATGCCAGCTAGTCGTTTGCCACACCGAGCACTGTTTGCCGACGCTGCGGCCGACTGGCGCAAGGTGCGAGGTGGACAGATGATGACCTGGCGTAGACAAATGAAATCGTTCACGAAGGGGTTGGTCACTGTAGATCGGGTTCGTCTCCCGGGCTGGGGCCCTCGCGACTCACAGAGTCGGTGGCTTGAGACGTTAGGTGAGATGGCGGCTAATCGAGCTCAGTGGCGTGAATGTTGTCGTTGTTTGGCCGAGTTGTCTGTGAAGTGAGTGCACTTAATGACGCGGGGCAGTGAAAGCTGTGAAGGAAGCTATCTTGTTGATGACGCCTTACTTTCACTTATAGCTCGGTTGTTTGTTTGCAAGGTTTAGGCGG
>LOND01028719.1:8598-23740 GCA_014220965.1 Paragonimus kellicotti | reverse complement strand
CTTTGAATCCCGCCTGCATATAATCAAACGACTTTAGACCCGCCTACGTCCGCTTTTCATGTTGACTGGTTTGGCTAATGTAATTTAGTCACTTGAGGTCAAACACTGTCTAGGAGTCAGTGTAAATTATCAATCTGAAGACCATGAGCTCCAACTACCACAAACGTGTCTATTGTCCACACGTCAATAGGCTGACGATAACCATATGTCAGCCAGATAATGACAAGGACAGACGTTGACAGAAATGAACGGGAGTGGGAGACAAGTGCGATCCGTATAGACGTCCGTAAACTCTACCCGCCTCTCATCCATACACATACCCAGCTGCACAGATAGCACCGTATTAAGAACACTTGAAGAAGTCATTAGTTCATGCTAGATGTGTTGATGACACAAGATGTTGTGATGACTGCGATGCGAAAAACGAATATAAACAGGAGAAACAACTATGTGTACGACATATGAATCGTCGCACATCCAACTAACTCGTAGAACATCTAAAATCAAATCACACCACGAGGATGTGTTTGGAAGTTACAAAATGGACCGTTTGGCAACTGCGCAGAATCGAGGAGACAATCAAGCTAACAGGACTTGGTATTAAAGACAGTGATGAAGTTCGCAAGGTTGACTAGTCAAAACCAGCAAGAACAGATTGCCGACTAAGTGGGTTGGAGAAACGGACGAGTCCAGCCTGGATCATCGACAGAGCCCGTACCGATTTCAGTGTGACTTTGCATACTTGCACCAGCGGCTCCGCAGGGTCGGCCAAGTGCAACGTAAGAGGAACGAAAACCGAATTAGCCTCTGCTCGCAGAATCTCATGCGATGCAGTTGGACATCGCATGTTTGCCTTGGAAGCAGACGAATCCCAAGCGAAGTTTGTCATGGTGCCGAATAGACGAAATGCTGCAGAACGAATAGCAACGGAAACGGACGAATAGATGGGCAATAGACGAAGGCTGAGGTCTGAGAGCAGAACACACAGCTGACGCTCAGTAGCACACGGAAGAATGTGGTTGAGGCATTCAAGTGATGCCAGCAGCATAGAGTCGTCCGTTCCCTAAAATGGAATAGGAGCCAAATCAGTCAGATCTTTAAGCTGTAGCACACGAATATACGATGTGGAGTGTATATCACAAGTACAAAATGAGGGTTTCAGAGAATACACGGTTTGCAAGTAGTCTGTTTCACCGCATGTCGGAAAGAGGTAATTAGACCGAGTTGACTTGAAAACAGCCTTACGATTCATGAGAGAGAAGCAGTGCCAATTGTCTTCAACGCCATGATGCTTCAGATAAAATTGTGCAATGCTATAAGCAAAGAAAAACTCCGCAACAAATAATTGGTTATTAATGCATTCAGCAAACAGCTGAAAAACACTTCAATCTTCACCGTAAGCCTCTGTGTGTGAGACTGGTGATCAAACAGACAATACGTTATGTCTGGAAATTCATCGACTGGAGCCTAAAGTACGGCCCTGTAACTCCTCTCGAGACATGGGATCCTTTCAACCATTAGACGCAAGTGCGGTGTAAGGTCATTTTATGCACCCGTATCAGCCAAAGAGGAGTATTGTCTAATCCGTATTGCGACATCCTAAAGCCGTCAACTTATTACCTTAACTAAAACAGTGGATTGTGAGCGTTGTGCAGCTAAAAAGGCGGCAAGTTTAGAGTAACAGTCAAAGGATACGGATGTATATCGCAGATGGCAACTGATCAGCTAGGCACAAGATATTAACAGCTACGGATTGTGAGTACTTAAATGAAGTAAGAACAGGTTTCCTGATCTATGGTTGATATATTCCATGTGACTTAGAACAAAATGCCTCTTAGCCACTAAGCAGTACTCATCAGAGGTGTATTAAGGCGTTTCCCGTTCAATTTGATTCATACTGTTTGACTCTGGTTTCATCATCCTGTCTACTCAAATGGTGTACATCGCAAAGCGAATGCAGAAAAACGGGTTGAAAAAATTAAAAAGCCATTCTTTTATTATTAACACCGAAGTAACCAGATGACTTTCGGAAACAAGACTAACTTTCTACGACGTCTATTTGACTAATTCCGTAGTTTCCAAAACACCAACTCTGCGGATTATTGTTCATGTGCTGATGGATGATCATAATGTGTGAAATGCAGTAACCTCAAAGGAATAGGACATGGGTTACGTCCTTGAAAGTGTTCCCGTTGCATACAAAAAGTTTCAGCATGGAGCCCGTCATTGCGCCAGAAGTGTCCCATCGAACACTGCGATGAAACTAAGTGTAGGCTGCTTTCATAAACACTCAGACGACTAGTCTGTTTAAAATCATTCGATTGTTCTTTCTTCGAAGCGAGTTTTTAAGTAAATTGTTAAGAGGCGCATCTCCTAACGAAGCAGCCGAGACGAATCATCATCTCCTGCCGATCGATCGACCGAGTGGATTGATATACGTTATTCCACTCAGCCAATCAGACTGTAGCCGTGTGATGGAACGTCCTGCACACTATCTGAACTGTTTTCTGGTGTTTATTTTCTGATACTTCCCTCCGTAGTATGATTTGTTCTAAAGCCTCCAGTGCCACATATGACCGTAACGTCTGACTCGATCTGCGTTTTGTCGACCATGTATTATAATCGTTTCGTCCTGTATATTTAGAGAATATTGGGCCTAATTCTGACCCGTTTTTTTCAATAAACGGTGTTATCACGTTTCACTTCTTCTCAGTAATGAGCCAAACGACTGAGCACGTAATAAAAAGGGGCGATCCAATATAAATACATGGTTAGTGTGTTCTAGTCGGTCGGAAATTTCGTCGATCTGTCAGACGTTCGTGTTTCGTTAATATTGAACAAATCAAAAATGGAGAGAAGGAAACCCGCAAATTAGGTTAACATGCAGTAGAGCCACCAGAACGACATTTAACTGCAATAATTCTTTACATAAGTAAACTGCAGGGAAGAAAAAAAACGTCTTGGCCGAGACGGTCAGTGTTAAACAACGTGTACGAAAGTTGGGATTTCTGTTCAACCTGTAGACTAACATAAGAATGACATCAACGACGTCGAAGAAGAGTTGATACCACAATGGAGTACAGAGCGATGGTTCATGACAGAACACTTACCTCATGCTCATTCACAATCTCCATAAGACGTCGTATAATTTTTGTAGACTGACATCGTATCAAAATTAACCGGACATCTTCCTCATCCATGTCGTTCACCGGTGGAGCGTCTGGATGGGAGTTAGAAGACTGTCCTGCGAGAACAATATTAACGCCAGGTATATCAATCAGCAATTGGTATGCAATTTTACAAAACGAAGACAGAAATATTTTGGCATAACCTGCCACTCAAAACTGACGGTTAAAACTCACCGTTACAGGAAGTACAAAACGTCAGTATGCCAACATGCGTCCGTATGATATTGTTGATCATCATGAGAAGTGAACATTCTCAGCTGAAATATAGTTTTCCTATTTATTCCACTAAAACAGCAATGTTGTGATTTGCAGAAAAACGCTATACATATATAGCTAATGTCATTTGTTAAATAATTTTTTTTGAAAAATATTGTACACATGTTGCTTCCCGGGTATCCAGAATGAAAAGCAAATGTGTATCCCAGACTATATATATATATATATATATATATATATATATATATATATATATATATATATATATATATATATATAGAACGTGACGTCTACTTTCCTTGCAAACTTTCAACACCAGTCCGGATACATTGATCAATTCCCTTTTGGATGAATATGTCCGAATTGGTGTAGCGACCTGTTAGAAATGATGTGTTACATTTCGCAATAACAGGCATGTGTAAAAAGGGACCTTTTGTTTATGGTGAGTAAGCAGGATATATGGAAAAAAAAACCCACAAGACTTATGCAAACGCAGCTGTCCGGTAAGCTTAGTTCCGAGATGAGTTGACATAACAAGTCTGGGTGTGTATGTGTCAATCTTATGAACCTCTGAGCGTGAGATACGAGGACCACAAAGAGTGAGTTAGGAAGAGGGTACAGATACCGACCAAACAATCCGGGTTCAATCGGATGTGCAAGATGGTCTACATTTCATACAGAGAAGTCGAAACAATGATGAGATGAAAAACTCACTCGGAGGGCAGCAAGCGTTCTGCGCATTCACTGCGACAGCAGGAATGTTACCAATCGTTTGGATGGTAAAGAGTCGGACAGCATAGCTACAGTCGTTTAGACGCCGTATCAGTTGCTCCAAAAGCATGTCCGGATTGAATGAACGAACTGTCAGGATGTTGGTGATATTCGAGTCATCATTGATCGTGTGAAGGTGTGACAACACCTGCATTCAAACACATACATACAGATAAAGGCTAAGCTCGATAAGAAATAGTTAAATGGAAAACAGCGACCATGCTTGAATTTAAGTTTACGATAGAAGGCGGCAATTAGCAAAAATCTCAGCTTTTAAACGACACGAAGTTTGCTGTTATATGCCATACAGTACTAAGGATAGGAGCCAGATACTATCAGGATATCCAAACTTGAGCACAAGCATTCGAGAGAACAGAAGCTGCAATCTTCGACCGAACGATTAAACACATTATGACTACGATTGTTTAAGTCTAAAACAGCCAAATGATCAAGTTTACCATTACTCAGAATCACGTCATCAATCAGAAATTACAAACACCTTCAGTACGATTTATTGTTGACGATTTTTCCACCTTCATTGTACTCATTCATGTCTAAGATTTTCATTATTTTGACATGCGTTTTTGAGTCTGTGTGCTTCGGCAGAATTTATACGGAAAACAGCCATACTGATTAACTGACCAGAAAGATAAAGGTAGGTTTTCGGCCTATGTCCACCGTTTGTTTAATAGGGGTTTGGGAATGGCTCAAGTATAAAATTCAGCTTGAGTAAGCATACGTAGCTAACAAAGATAACCGCACGAAAATTCGTGAACGAAATAGGAATATCAATGTGGAAATCTGACTATGGCTGTGCTATAACGTTACAGTAAATCAACATAGGAATCAAACAAGAGATGAGACTGACCGCTCCAATGACCATCACAGCGAGTTTGCGGCGTACTTCATAGGTGGAGTTCACGTGTCCAAGGAAAAACTGAACCAATCCGAACACGTATTCCTTGTGAAGCAATTTAGTCACGAAACTGTGAACAACACATTAAAGAATGAAAATAAGTTAAGTAGCTGTCAAACATTTAGACCGTTTAAAAATTGAGGCAGATTATACGCACAGATTACGATGACCTGGGTCACATAGGATTAACGTCGAAAAAGTCAAACGGTATTTATTTATGAGGAATTCGGTACAACCATACATATACTAAAACACAATTAGCGGTATCCGGTTCCAAATTAGTCTGCCGTAACGCACGACGCCTGTGCACAAGTGACTTGTGCTGTATCACTTGTGGTTCCATTCACGCACACAGTACGCAGTGTACAATCAAAGGGGGTAGGAAGATTGAGAGATAGAGAGTCATACGTTTCTCAACTCCATTGTCTCAGTGTGCTCTGGCTACCTTGGTCCACTGGCATTACATGGCTTGTCACCTGTGTATGCCAACTGATACCCGTGTGTGAACCGATACTTCATTTATAAGTCTCTCGGTCTTATTTCGTTAGGTTTACATTGGATACGGGGTGTGTAAATGGAATCGCAAGTGGCGCAGTGCAAGCCACATATGATGATGGTTATGCGTAGGCGTCATCGTGACTGGTTAGGTGGAAAACAGCCAAGACCAATCGCGTGTGAATAGATCAGCTCGTTTAATTAGCCAAGCAAAAGTCAGACATCTTGTAGGACCAAGTTACCCATCGACAACAGAAGCTACGTGTCTATGGGTAACAGGCAGGGCGGAATTATGGCGGTCCTTTGTTCCTAAATGCGTCAGGCCAGAACAAGTCTGAGACAACCTTTGCGCAACAGATCGTTGGTTAATAGTGGATCCGAAGGAATGAGATCAGGAGGAGGGTGAACGAAGGCCTTTGTGATCTAGCCGGTCAATGCTGGTTAGCCGAGTGAAAGATTATTGTGCGAATGAAACCCTGATCTATCTCAGACAATAAACTGAAGACCACAGTAGTGAGTTCTAAATTAGAGAGGGAAGTGGTGAGAATATAAAACAAAAGAAACTCAAATAGTAAACATATTGTAGTATTAATGCATATTGGTGCATTATATTCTCTGAAGAGAGCAGATCGTTTACTGGACGATAGGGGTTATTTGCTGGTTACTTGGGAAGTAAAAATACGAGCTGGGGCTTGGCGGACCATCACATCACCGAAGTCGATAACCGAGCCGTAAAAGTTGGAAGATCAGAGCTAAGTTTTCACACTGTACACCGCACCACATGGACTGTCACGTGATCTATTGGTTGATAAGGCCAACTCCTTGGTAAGATCATACAGCTCAGACACAAAAATGAACAACAGCGCCCAAGCTGCAGCTAACCAGTTTTTGAAGACATGAACAATCAGTGTGTCTTCGTGTGCAGGTGTATACATTCAACAAACTAATGCATTTTCAACACACATGCACACATAGTGTGGGAGATGCAACATACCATACTGTCAGGTTCACAATCTCGGGTAAGTTGTCCGGATTGTTCAATATGCTATTTTCTGCAGAAACATTGCCAGACACTTTGGACGGTTGAGGTTTCGCAACGGAACTCAGCGCCTTTGGTGTCTGAGTCGACGAAAATCGTAGGCCGGAGAGACAGCACGCTTGCACGAACCGGTTTATACCTTCGATTGCGATTCTGAAAAACAACACCAGAAGTGATGCAGATGAATGAGAACCGATTAGATTAATCTAAAACGGATCGGATGAAGAGTCGTAGACCGAATGATGTAATCAACGTCATCATTCTCGTTGCACTCGTTTCACTAATTTTCAAAGCAGTCAAACAAAAAATTCACGTCACCAGATCCGATTAGCCAATCTCTCCTAATATCGCCATCCACCCATTTCGAGACGGTCCCAGCCCGAGACATCAACCTGACCGAAAGTGGCTAACTGACTGATAACCGTATTCCTTTGTGTAAGACCAAGTCGTCACCTATAAACATTGCAACTTACGCGAGTCAGCCATGGTATCGACGGAAATGTTTCCCAAAAAATGGCCCAGTCATATAAATACGTACGTCCGTATAAATAAAACAAACAGAATTCGTGCGACTATCGACACCGAATATCCGCTTGATTAGCACATTGTAATTTACTAGGTGATGTCATCTGGTGCGAGTGATCGAACGCAAGTACTGATGATGAAATATTTGGAGAAAATTTACGTCCCTCGTTCAGAGTGGCCAAGTTTAGCCATCATGAAGTTGTTATGGCCGTGAAAGACGTTTGGCCCGGGAAATTGTTCATTGATAGACATTTATAACAAGGTATGTGAGAATAAACAGTCACGAGTAAAAACAATATTCTGCACGGTTAGTATGTCTCTACATCTGTTGGCAAAGGTGTGTATTGCCAACCACTTTGTTGGCGCAGTGCGTATACACGTTTTCAATAGTCGCTTAAAGCTCGTAGTTTTCCTGACGTGGAAAAAAGGTCTATGGTTTCTGCACGTTCGACTCATGTCAGGATACTTAGTAACGACGTTGTGCAACAAAACAGTACGGTCAATAATCACCTATACCTTTATCATCCGACATAACAGCCTTGTTGAAGCATTTGAAACTGAGGCTTCAAAGCATCTCAAGATACTCAGTCGGCTATAAGATACGTCTGAAAGTCGTCAGATAGAAATGTAACGGTCAGTATGGTAAAGACAAGTAGGCCACTGACTATGATGAGGTGTATGTCGACATTTTGTGACAGCTGTAGACGGTCCTTCATCGCTGAAAAAGTTACCGACAATGAAGAAAGTGGATGAACTTGATAGATGCAGCCGCTAAGGTTGAATTTGTCAGACAATAGGCCGTACATGGGAATACAGTGTCGATAATATGCACGTGTATTTGCCAGACACATTCTTGTAGATAAACAGTTTTACAAATACTGACAGAGCATCCGAATCGGAAACACCGTTGCAGTCAAAGAAAACGGCAACAGTTGGTCGATAGAACGCATAACACTGCTCCAGGATTGAGCGACGTGCAATATTGTGGTCACCAAAATCATTGTGGACAGCAATACATCAGTCATTCTCACTGATGCTCAACGGCTGCAACTATGAAAGAAAAACGAAGACCTGGTCAAGAAGAGAAGAGGGAGGGACTAATTTCTAAAAATAGCTACGTCTATATTCGAACATACAACATCAAGGTGCCTACACCTTGCAAACAAACAACCGAGCTGTAAGTGAAAGTAAGGCGTCATCAGCAAGACAGCTTCCTTACGGCTTTCACTGCCCCGCGTCATTAAGTGCACTCACTTCACAGACAACTCGGCAAACAACGACAACATTCACGCCACTGAGCTCGATTAGCCGCCATCTCACCTAACGTCTCAAGCCACCGACTCTGTGAGTCGCGAGGGCCCCAGCCCGGGAGACGAACCCGACCTACAGTGGCCAACCCCTTCGTGAACGATTTCATTTGTCTACGCCAGGTCATCATCTGTCCACCTCGCACCTTGCGCCAGTCGGCCGCAGCGTCGGCAAACAGTGCTCGGTGTGGCAAACGACTAGCTGGCATCCTTAGCCATCTAAGTCTGCACAATGTAGCACTGAACAAAGAACTCGTTTGACAATCAGTGCCAAACACCCGCTTCCTAACCTCCTCGTTGCTCACTCGCTGGTGCCACCCGATACGAGCGATTGAACGCAGACATCGGTGGTCAAATACCTGGAGACGGTTCACGTCCTCTACTCTGAGCGGCCAGGTTTCGCTGCCGTAAAGTAATACGGCCCTCACTGTTGTCTGATATACGCGACCCTTAAGCCTTCAGGGAAATACCTCTCTGTCGCCAGATTAGCGAATACGGCTTTAGCCTCAGAGATAGGTGCATCCGTTTCATTCTCTACACATTCGACGCCGTCACTGATACAGCAACCTAAGTACATAAAACCGGTCAACCTCCATGACTTCATTATCTAACATTAAATCTACGTAACCACAGCAATCTTGCAGAAGCACTTTGCATTTTGAGACTGCAAAGCGCATTCCGAAGTACTTAGCAGAACGCGAAATAGCGTTTAGCGTTGTTTGTGCCGCTTGAAAGTTGTCAAACAGCAACACCTTGTCGTCAGCATAATCAAAATCAGTCAGTCAGGTAGGAGGTCCACGCCGGCATCTTTTGAATGCCACAGACAGTCCTCCATTATTTTGTCTATGACAGTACATCCAGGTCCAGGAAAAAGCTCTATATAGTTTTTCGCTTCTGTCCGCCTCCCGCACAGCACGCGAGACCAAACATAAAATGACATCTATCTGAGATGAGACGAAATACACTACTTTGACCAGTAAACCGATTGAGCAAACTGAATACCACTGATGACATATTAAGGCCGAAATTTTACGTACGCATGAAAAATCGTTCATGCCTAATGTGTGGTCGATCGTCTATACGCTAGTTTCTCACGTGTACGAGAATCGGAGTTTAAATTCGAAGCGGGTTAGGCGAAAGCGCGGAATATAGTTTACAAATCCAATATTCCAAAACACTAAAGATAAGAAGTGAAACATTCGCAGTCAATAGCTGAGACATGCACGTTTGTTATCAGCTACACAAACAGAATAAACCAAACATGAGCTAATAATTGCGACTGGTTATCAGCTGGCTATGAGAATCGCATAGGTGGACCCACAGTTAATCTACGGAGCGATCCCTGACATAGGGCGAATAGTGAACAAGTGCGAAGTTGGATTATTAAGTAAAGAAGTTTGCAAATGGATGAGATGAACGCCACTGTGTTTTCAAATGACAAGGAGAAGAAGTTCCAATTACAAAACAAGTCAGTAACAAAGGTACGTTTGTGTAGGCTCATTGGTCGATGATAACTTGGATGTGAGTTGAACCAACAACTGTTTTGTTTTAAACCATGTCGACATCCGCAACATCCCAAGTCCGGAGAATTACACGGCGGCTGTTCTGGATTTCGTCAGCCAAGGTTTTTCACGATACTAGATCATATCACCCGAAACCTTGAGAGCTTTGAACGCGCACTTTTGCTGGTGTCTTTGAGTCAGGTATCCACAACACCGTAACTATAAGAGGATTGCCAGAACAGCACGGTTGTCTGCGATGACGTGTTCAGCTGGATTCAAAACAGAAATATGCGGAGGCTCCAGGTTAAGCACTCAGAAAGCGCCATTCTAGTCGTTACAATGACAACGACGCACGATGGGAAACGGTTGTTCGTAATGATGACAAACTGTAGAGCTTAGTTTGACTGGTTACAGACCAATTGCAAAGTAAATTCAAAATCTCAGGTCCTTCAAGAGGGCTTCGAGTTATAGGCAAAACCGTAGGACTGTCTGATGGTAAATCCACAAACAGAACTATCAGAACGTTGACTCGACCGTACAGTACGTAACTCTAGAGTCAACAAGAATACCCTCACCAGTGTCCCGAGGCACTAAGCGCACAGATGGGATGTTGCAATACCTGACATCAACCAGGTAAAACTGCAAGAAGAGATGATGTCGACACGCAACAAACGGTGGAAAACGACCATGCCACACAGCATAACCAACCCATGATGTGTCAGGCCACACAGTCTCCAACCGGACTGGTGACAATTCCACTCATAACTGAACTAATTGAACAAAAAAAAAACAGACATCAGGCTGATGCACTCGAACTGATTTGGATGTGCTTTTCGACCGTGTAGGCGTGTCTTTGAATACCGCCTGCATATAATCAAACGACTTTAGACCCGCCTACGTCCGCTTTTCATGTTGACTGGTTTGGCTAATGTAATTTAGTCACTTGAGGTCAAACACTGTCTAGGAGTCAGTGTAAATTATCAATCTGAAGACCATGAGCTCCAACTACCACAAACGTGTCTATTGTCCACACGTCAATAGGCTGACGATAACCATATGTCAGCCAGATAATGACAAGGACAGACGTTGACAGAAATGAACGGGAGTGGGAGACAAGTGCGATCCGTATAGACGCGTAAACTCTACCCGCCTCTCATCCATACACATACCCAGCTGCACAGATAGCACCGTATTAAGAACACTTGAAGAAGTCATTAGTTCATGCTAGATGTGTTGATGACACAAGATGTTGTGATGACTGCGATGCGAAAACGAATATAAACAGAGAACACACTAGGTGTACGACATATGATCGTCGCAATCCAACTAAACTTCGTAGAACATCTAAAATCAAATCACACCACGAGGATGTGTTTGGAAGTTACAAAATGGACCGTTTGGCAACTGCGCAGAATCGAGGAGACAATCAAGCTAACAGGACTTGGTATTAAAGACAGTGATGAAGTTCGCAAGGTTGACTAGTCAAAACCAGCAAGAACAGATTGCCGACTAAGTGGGTTGGAGAAACGGACGAGTCCAGCCTGGATCATCGACAGAGCCCGTACCGATTTCAGTGTGACTTTGCATACTTGCACCAGCGGCTCCGCAGGGTCGGCCAAGTGCAACGTAAGAGGAACGAAAACCGAATTAGCCTCTGCTCGCAGAATCTCATGCGATGCAGTTGGACATCGCATGTTTGCCTTGGAAGCAGACGAATCCCAAGCGAAGTTTGTCATGGTGCCGAATAGACGAAATGCAGCAGAACGAATAGCAACGGAAACGGACGAATAGATGGGCAATAGACGAAGGCTGAGGTCTGAGAGCAGAACACACAGCTGACGCTCAGTAGCACACGGAAGAATGTGGTTGAGGCATTCAAGTGATGCCAGCAGCATAGAGTCGTCCGTTCCCTAAAATGGAATAGGAGCCAAATCAGTCAGATCTTTAAGCTGTAGCACACGAATATACGATGTGGAGTGTATATCACAAGTACAAAATGAGGGTTTCAGAGAATACACGGCTTGCAAGTAGTCTGTTTCACCGCATGTCGGAAAGAAGGTAATTAGACCGAGTTGACTTGAAAACAGCCTTACGATTCATGAGAGAGAAGCAGTGCCAATTGTCTTCAACGCCATGATGCTTCAGATAAAATTGTGCAATGCTATAAGCAAAGAAAAACTCCGCAACAAATAATTGGTTATTAATGCATTCAGCAAACAGCTGAAAAACACTTCAATCTTCACCGTAAGCCTGTGTGTGAGACTGGTGATCAAACAGACAATACGTTATGTCTGGAAATTCATCGACTGGAGCCTAAAAGTACGGCCCTGTAACTCCTCTCGAGACATGGGATCCTTTCAACCATTAGACGCAAGTGCGGTGTAAGGTCATTTTATGCACCCGTATCAGCCAAAGAGGAGTATGATAGCATAGGTACACACATCTTCAGGTTTGAGTTATCATCATGTGAATCACAGATCAGATTGCTGTTGCTCGTGACAGAAATACACCAGTGATCAGACTAACTAAAACACGAAATTGTACTAGAAAAATATAAACACAATGAAAACAACAAACATCTGTGAGAAAGAATTAACAATTACACGAATGTGGTCATACCGTCAACCACGCGCTCCTCTCTAACCAATAATGTGGATGGTCGTGTAGTAGTTCTCAACATGTCAGGAGGCGAACCTAAAACATTGTTTAATGAAGCGGTCTATGGGTTTCACAGTTCATGAGTATGTAAAGGGATTGACAGATACGATTACCTGCAGACAATTAACCAACGAAAGCCAAAACTGGGTGGCGAAATTCGCCTCCAACATGGACGGACCGTCGCCAGCAGTAGTTGCCTGGAAGCGCTTGTCCGCGCTGGTAGCTGCCTCAAGCGGGATGTCTCGCGTTTCATAAGGATGACAGCAATCGAGTAGTTTGAGGATGTGCAAAAGCAGTCTGGGATAGAGATGTCCATCGGCCGCATCCATCGAATCCAGTTGTGAGTGAGTCTTGCCGTGATTGGTTTTACCCTCAGGCGTAGTAGGCTGAGAGTCGAAACCGGCGAATGCTGTACAGGATGATTTCGAGACAGGAAGAAACGCGATGGCTGACAACAGAATGCACCATATACTAGACACGAACGGGGGGAGAACGCAAGGGAGGACGTTAAAACACAACACAGAGAATGCAAGACAACTGAAGTTATGGACTTGGAAGCGGTTTTATTTATCAATGTTACAAAATGAACGTAGCTTACACAGGACTGTAGCTTTCGCGCTCAAATGCATTTTACAACCGGCACATTTTGGTCATGAGAATTTGGACCGGTCATACTAGGGATACGTATCGTCCGATAAGCTTTAATAACAGGAAGACTAGTCTATACCATTTTTGTAGTTTAGTTCAGGTTTCATTCACCGTTGACCATGTCCCGTACATTGCTGATCACATTGCAAGCGTTTACTGTCGTTGATTGTTACGATTGGTTCATAGACTAGCAACATTGATTAGACGATCACTGAATACAAGAAATCCCCACCCTCATTCAACGATTGTCCAACACACACACATCGCTATTGTGATTGGCTAGGGCACTTTACCATACTTTAACAACGATGTGTCGGTTGCTTAACAGTGTAGCAATCCATAAGATCATGAACACAGGACACACAGACGACGTGATATGGCCGCGCGTCCGAGTAATTCTGATAACAATGCGAAGGACTAAGTAAAGACAGGCAAAACGAACTATCCAGGATGTTAGGATCACCTGATTGGTTGAAGATAGAAAGTCAATGCCAAACCGATGACCTCAGTGATTCAGAAGCTGAATTCCCATCTTATTTTGACGTCATGCACATCGGACGCATGTTCAACTGCATCTCTGTTAAAACGTGTAGACGTGACATTGAGACGTTTGGATGAGGAGAAGATTGGCACATGATAGGTACAATGAATAGTGTGAATGTTCGAACGGTTTAAAGTTGACTGCATGCTGATGTCATCGCTTATACGCCGTTGTGGTCAGAAGAAACCCAGTTTGACTGATGGGCAAGTTTATTTACCTTAGAGTAGGTGGTTGATGGTCCAACAGCTACTTTGGAACACTTAAGAATACGAGTAAAAGTGAACTTCAAAAAGGATATGTCCATTGTAACCATCAGCGGACATGGATGGTCGACGTACCACTATCAAGAAGTTACTAAACTGACCAGTCAGCATGAAGGTTGAGAAAAACAAGAACGTGAAAAAACGATCCACGTTTCAACTGCTGGAATGCTTTGAACGAAAGCGCATCATTTGTTGGATGGACGGAACCAATTTCAAATCGTTATAAACTCATAAGATGGGAAGGTCTTTGAAGGGTACAAAGGCGTACATTACACTAACAAACAATCATGGTCGAAATGTTCACGTGGTCGGAGCTATGACCGAGACGGGGAGTGTACACAACTAGCTGGAAAAAAGGCTCATACACCGGTGAAGATTTGCAGGCAATCTTTTAGCACAGGAATGGAGGATGTGCATGTCAGAAGATACGGTGGTGAGAGGTATGGTTGGAATTACTGTTGATTAGTGTAGCCAGTTTGATGCGCATGCGCTAGGATGTTGTGCGCAGGACCTTGATGGTAATAATATACGAGTGAAATGAGAGATCCTAACGAACACTGGGAACAAATCGCCGCAGCTATGAAAACATGCTGTGAAGAGGTATGTTCCGAAGGAGCTGTTCAGTTGCGACAGAACTGGATTTCCATCGCGTCGATAAACCTCATGAACAAGCGTCGCTCGATCCCACCTGGTTCGACGCGATTGATTGGTGATAAGTGAACCATCTTTTTCACATATGGTCTCACTTACACCGACTCGACGACCAGTACAACCACGGATCAGGGAAAAAAGCCTTCTACAATTTCCAGATAAAAAGGCCCTTTCCATCTCTTTCGACTGTTCGACCAAGTAGTGCTCACGGTCTTTGCGCAAGCTTTTAGTCAGCTTACGTTTAAGTTCTCGACGGTCGTCGTCATATTCACAGCCAGGTGAGATCGAGCGACGCTTGTTCATGAGTTTTATCGACGCGATGGAAATCCTGTTCTGTCGCAACTGAACAGCTCCTTCGGAACATATCTCTTCACAGCATGTTTTCATAACTGCGACGATTTGTTCCCAGTGTTCGTTAGGAT